>WYDI02008442.1:336-52664 GCA_009867235.2 Psittacus erithacus | reverse complement strand
CCTGCTTAAGTTTGAACCCATTACCCCTTGTCCTGTCACTACAGTCCCTAATGAAGAGTCCCTCCCCAGCATCCTTATAGATCTTAACTTGATCTCTCCAGAAGCATGCATTCTGAGCTCTCTCTCACCTTCCCATCTGTGCAGCTCTGCAATTAAAGGGGAAAGTTATGCCTCCATGGTTTGGGTGTTTGTTTTTTGTGGGTTTTTTTTTCTGTTGATGGGTTTGCTTATTCTGCTTATTAATCTCCTCAATGTCCTGTGTTTAGGACTCTCAACTAGTGATAGACTGCTTCAAATCTGGTTTTGAACCTCCTGGAGATTTCCCATTTGAAGATTACAGTCAGAATATTTACCGAACTATCTCTGATGGAACCATCAGTACACCAAAGCAGGAGGGAATGAGAATTGATACAAAAACTACAGTGGGCAAATCGAAAGGAAAGTTGTGGCTATTTGGAAAGAAGCCAAAGGTAACAATTAAGAAATTATTATTTGGAAAACTAAAATGTGAGGATCTAGAGTGCATGGAAACATCAATTTATCTAATTTTAAATAACCTTCCCCTTGCCTGCCACTCTCTTCTAAAACACACGTAAGGAGATCTGAAGGTATGACTGGGGTTGGATCCTTGCCACATTACAAAACAAGTTGTCACTGGGGGAAGTTTTCTAATTTTAATTCCAGTTCTTTGTGCCTGGAAATGTTTATAATAATTATTTGTTAGAAGTGGCTTCCATTTCTGAAACATTTCTGAGATTCTGAAAAGACTTCCTGCAATTGCATAGAAAAGGTGTTAATTGTGAGTGTAAAGATACGGGGGTGTGTGCTTTGAAATTGGGCAGACTTCTGATCTCTGTTACACTACAGAAAGCAACCCCTTTCTAAATGTCATGTTTTGTAGATGTTTACATATAGGAGTATCATACAGATTTTAGTGTACCTGATGCTACTTATGAAAGGTTGAGGCTTGTCTGAAAAGACTAAAATTTACAATGCCTCATTGATAAAACATACTGTTGAAGTTCTATACAGGTAAAAGTCCCAGAAGGAATATTCTAGGGAATAGGTAACAATGCTGCTATGCTCAAGAAAAAATGGAAAGCAGAGACCTTATGCCTTTCTTGCATTGTTCTGTGAGTTTTGGTTATCACTTTCCATGCAAGATACCTTCATGGAATAACTAAAGAGATTATCAATACATGCTTTAACTATATAAATGATTAATGAAGCATCTACATATTAAAATCTTATCCTAGGTCTCTGTTTAGTATTGGAGCGTATCAGTGAGTCACCCTAATGAGTCCCACAAATTTATATGGGGTTATTTTAATGCTCTATGTCAGTTTCTGCCGTTTATGTTAGGAAACTGTTCTTAGAGCTTGTTAGTGGTAGGACTTCCTTTCCACTTGATAGTATTCCAAGAAAGCAGATTTTCACTGAGAGGATATTGCCAATTCCTTATTCCCTCCTCAGTGTATTATGCAACTGCAGCTGTGTCTTAAAGTGAAAACCCTTTACTTTCTGTGCAGTTTAATTAACAACTGATAATGTCCTAAATGCATCAGTGCATTAGCATACTTATTGCATTTGGCTGCAGAAGGGGTGAGATCAGCCTGTTCAATCTGACAACAAGACATCTCTGAGAATCTGGGAGAGGGAAGCTATGAAAGTACACACCTGTTTTCAGTCTGGACCTTGGCTTTTATTGTAGTCATAAGAAATCCCCATGTCTGATGATAGCTGAAGAAAGCTGGCAGGGCTGTCCTTATTCTTTCTTCTCTCCAGTTTATTCCCTCTGTATGTAGCATTCAGAGAGCCTTAATGTTTTCTGTATAGAATCACAGATGTATGTGTGTTTGTACATACGATGTGCATCTCTTCCTTAAGGACCTGGAGGAAACGGAATATTCTGTCCCATTTTTTTCACCTGTTTTTGGGGAGAGTGGCGAAGTGCTCTACTGAACAGCAGCTGGGAGCAAAATACTGGTTGGGAGATACATATTTAATTCTAGATGCTGGTTAAAGGTTTTATAATACATTCTTAAGCTAGCTAGTAGAAAAATGGGATTTATTGTAGCTGGTGTACTCATGGTGGCCTTTAGGCCTTCATTTAGCTGAAACTGTGGGTGGTCTTGCCTTAGAGATACATGTTTACCTATTTTTGATGTTGTCCAAGACACACGTCTTTTGGAAAGGCAACAATTTCTGCAACAGAGAAAATAGAACCGAAAAATGGAACTGGGAAAAAGCACCAGAGGTATGAGACATACGAAAAGAGAGAAGCAATCTGAAAAATAGTGGGGGAAGAAAGGGGAGGAAGTTCTGGCAATGGTATCTGTTAAGAACTCCATGCAGCCATGTGTCAGTCAGGCTGACTACAGACATGGAAGAGACTCGTTGTTGGGAGTCATCCCCATAGAGGTACCTAATAGGTCTATTTCAGCTCAGCTGGTAGGGTACATAAAAGTGTAGGGAGAAACAGTGCGCAGGAACACAGGCTTCCAGAATGGCTGTAACTAAAGGTGGGAAAAGCAAAACTTCCTGTTTTAAGAGAAAGGCAGTGTGGGGATCATGTTAGGATCTATTGAAAATGTTGATTCCAGAGTTTTTTTGAGTATTCCTTAATTCTCTGCACCAACCTGTAACTCTGAATATTACTTCATGACAGAAACCCTTTAAAACCAGTACAGTTACAGTGTAAATGTGTCTGGAACATTACAAGCTGTTTCTATGTTAGATGGGAATTTTATTTCTGTAAGATAGAATTTTCATTTTAAAATCACTATGAACATTTGGCTTATTTATTGCTTTCTTTATTTCCACATTAGCCACAATCCCCACCACTAACCCCTACTAGTTTATACACATCCAGTACTCCTAATGGGTCCCAGTATCCCATATTCTCCATTGAACCAGTGCATTATTGCATGAGTGACATAAAAACAGGGAAGCCCAGAATTCCTTCTTTCAGAAGCCTCAAAAGAGGGGTAAGTTTGCTAACAAGTTGAAATGCATGATGGGCTATGAGCCGTGTGTTTGTGACGTGGCTTTTCTCGTGCTCTTCACCCTCCTTATAAGGCTCGCTTTGTTAAAAGTAACACTGTGCCTGTAAGGTCACTTTTGGGATTCGTTTCATGTTACACTGAAGTTACCAACAGGTTAAATACAAAAACAAACTAGAAATAGTCTCTGTGGCATTCTAGATACTTGTGCCTAAAAGAAAGGTGTTATAAAGAGGGTGCTCAGCATGCGTTTGATACCTTTCCTCATTGTTGTTCACATTCACAAATGTTTTCCTACCATCATGTAACACGTTTTTGCAGTAATCTATCATTGGGTATATAGTCACCACAAAAACCATCTGACAGAGCAGATGTCTTACTTGCTGGCTTTTAATTGCAATAATAGGAGTTGATGATGAGACACTGAACTGAGAAGGGAGGAATTTCACTTCTTTTATACATCAAATGGTATAGCACACAGTGCTCTTCAGATTTTGAAGTACTGATTTTTTTGAAGCATTACACTTTTAATGCATTTTCTGGTGAATATCTTGTTCTTTATGCAAGGTTCTTTGGGGTAAAATTATTGACAAGTTACTGCTAAATGCCACCTTCCAAGATGTATCGATTCATTTACTAATTTACAGTGGCATGTTCTGCAAATAGAATTTGGAAGACAATACAAAGGGAAATGCTAAGTGGTTGCCTAGCAACATTTATAGTACTGGTGGTAAATGTGCTGGCACTCTGCTGTTATGCAGTGCAGTCAGTATAGGCTGCCCAGTTTCTGTATGTTCTGTTGTATTTATTGATCCAAATTGTTGGATGCCTTTGAATTATATATAATTAATATTTGAGAACAATATTGACTTACTGTCTCATGTGAAGAATGGTTGACTGCTGCTGACATAAAGTGGAGATCAAAGTACAGCAGTGTTATGTTGCAGTAAAGTCATGATTTAAAGGCTCCTTTGCTGCTGTTCTGAAATGTAATGAGTTACACTGAGACCTTTCTTTAAATCATGTTGTGGCATCTTATTTCAGGTCCCCACATACCTTGGAAATAGCCTCTGTACAACCACCATTTTCTAGAAAGTTGTTGCGTTCCCTTAAGCATTTATGGAGGACAGTCTCTCCCCTTCTGAGTCATTTATCTCATAATTTCTGCTGGTCACTAAGAGAACACTCCTCCTTTAGTTCTCACTGAGGGGTTAGACAGTTGTTGAAATGGCTCAGGTCTTGACTGTACTTCCTTTTGCTGATCACTAAATGTATTGACTCCTGGTTCACAAATCAACACCTGTAATATAGCAGTTCTTAAACCTCCTACTGAAGCAAAAGATCATCTCCCAACAACTACAGAAAGCTAATCAAAAATTAAACCCTTTTTTTTTTTTCTTTTCCAGTCTTAAATTACTTTTAATTACTGTTCATGTTGTGAAAATGAATTCATTTAATACAGAATAGATTTCCATAAAATTAGCAAGGGTCACTAGTATCCTACAAATCTGGATTAACTCAAATATCCCACAGGGTTAAATAGCTAATATCTGTAAATCTTCAGGATGCACATTTATCTATTTTGAATCTCCTTGCTAGCACTTCAGTAGACATCACATTATCACATTACTGAATGCCTTTTGAACCGAAATGGATACTGTAATTCTAATAGTTCTTTTTATATCATTGATCAGTCTTATTTTTGCAGTATATCTTGATTCAGTGCTCAGTGGTGGCTAGTATATGATGCTGTTTTCCACACTTTGTCCCTGGAAGATGATGTCCAAGAGGTACTGACATACAGAACTAACATAGGCACATGTCAGGCTAATGTGTGAGTATGCTGGCTGTTCTGTTGAACATGCCCAGTGCAAGATTCCACTTCAAGGCACTGGAGGTCACAAGCCAGGCTGCCCTCATTCTGTGCTTCACCTGGTAGATTTTCCTATCCTGATGCTTAGCGGAAGCAGCAACAGTAGCTGTAGGACAGATTAGTGTAAGCAAGTGTAACTGGCTTTATTAATGCTGCTGTTACATGCTTGCTTGCTATCCCTTGAAACTGTAACATTTCCAATTAGCATTAGTGCTGCTAGGAGGTCTGTACTCACTGCCACCCAGTATGTGAATAGATGCATTGTCAACAGTGATATATAAACCTCACTTATGTTTTCATGGAAGACCCTTTTATAAAGGGAACAGGAAGTGTTAGTCTGTTATTTTACATCTTTGGGCTTTACTGAGGTTTCTTACCGAAGTATCATTTGAAGGTGCTTTAGTTTCCTGATTTAGTGTGTGTGTGCCCCTGTCAACAGCATTAACAATGGCTGAGGATCAGAAATTATGTCAGAGATACATATCTGCTCAGTTGCTTGGTTTTTCTCTGGAAAGGATTGTCTAAAGTCATTGAAGGCATTGCAGGTCTTCAAAATGCTGTGAATGCTTGACTCAAGATACGACTTCTGGCATCCCGCATTTTTGTTGCTTCCTGCGAGGATAAAGTCTTTATTTTTATCTGGACTGGAGCATTACTAGGATAGCAGCAGTGACTCAGATGCTGTTTTCAGGAAGTCAGGTTACTAACTTCTAAGCTTGAAAAATATCTTTGTTGTAGTTCTACAGTGATGATAAAGACATTGTAGAAATCAGGTTTGCAAAAGTGATGGTAGTGGATTGTTAGTTTTTATTAACAAATTACCTGCGTATGGCTGATCAGTCCTTCATCATCATCGAATTCTGCTATTTTGTGCAGTGCTGGCTGTGTGTTTGTTTCTTCTCCTACAATAGAATTTCTTTAACATTTATTATTCAGAACACTGAAATTGAAAAGTAGTTTAATGAAGTTGTTTGGAATTTTGTAAGTCAAACTACCCATTATCACCTAGTAATTCTTAAAGCAGAAGTGCATTTCTGATCACTGTATTTTGCTTTTCTTGTGCTCATAGTGAAGTGTGGTTTCTATGAAATTTTACATCTTAAGTAATATTATAGAGATACATTTTTAGGATCTGGTCGTTGCATGTGAATAATTTCCCGTTTCTTTCTGTTTTCAAATAAACTGTGCAGTGGTCGGTGAAGATGGTAAGCCCGTGTGCTGATCTGTCTGCTGTACTTCTGCTAAGATAGCATGAAAGTAACCTTTTGAAAGTGTTTCCATATCATAACTGCTTTAAGTCAGGTGCTGAAATGCATCTTCAGATGTCCCACTTATACATGCAGTCTTCTCAACCATCCATGCTTAATGTAAGACAACTAGACTTGTCATCTGGCTGCAGCTAAATCTGTCACCTTGGAATTTTAGGTTTGACCAGTTGGTCATGATGGAAATACTGGGTGATTTTGCTTTGTCAGGAAAATTATTAAAGCAGCATCAAGTAGATATATGAAAAGATTACAAGCTGGCTTAAAGGAGAAATATTGAATACTGCAAAACTCATCCCTTGGGATTTAACAAAGAGATTGCAGGGGAGATGTTCCTTTACTGTTAGAAATCCTAGAAAGCTGTTCTATGAAATTAAAACCACACCTTAATATTGTTGTTTTGCTGAGTAGGTCAGTAAAACTTCACAAAAAGGCCTCTGTCCTTCTGATTGTTGCTGTCTAGGATGCTGTGGTTTTAACTGACCTGTGAAGAAGAATGATAGAGGATGTGGTGGTTGCCTTGCTCCTTCGCAGTGTGCAAAAGCACCTGAAAGGATTTTATTGGTTTTTTTTTCCTCCAGAAAGAAACAATTCTGCTTTATTTTAGACCCATCATGTCTTGATTTCCCTCCTTTTGTGGTGTCTTGTCCCTTCTTAAGGAGCAGTGAGATTGTGATTTTTTTTTTTACAAGTGCAAAAGAATCAAGAAGTTGAGGGGCAAGAGGATGTTAAGAAGGGGTGGTGGAAACTTGGCACCTGAGCCTAAGACTCCCTGTGTCAGAATGTCAACAGCCATCTTTCTGTCAAGTTTCTTCTTGACCAGTTTGCTTTGGCAAGTAAATAAGTAAGTTTGGAAAGTAAGAGGTTTAATCCCTTCCTGAAACATTTTCTATAATTATTTCAGGACACTGAAAAAAAGTGTCTTTGAATACTTGAGCAAGTTTTGAATCAGATTAGTAAGTTTAATAAGTTTAAGCCAAAGTTTTACTGTTATGAAGGCTTTTTCTGTGAAATAGCTTGACTCAAGGTAAAATGCATATAATGTGTTTCCTAGCCAGATTGCTGAACTTCCAGAAGAGAACTAGAGTAGTACTTTGGAATGAATATCCAGTATTTTTCTTTTCGTAGCACCCAAATCACCATAGAAGATGCACTCCAGACAAAGATTCAATTATATACATATTATCATTAGTATTATTACATACACATCTTAAGATTTTTGTTCTAACTAAAATTAATCTCTAGTAGGTAACTGTGTCCTTTCTAAATATGCTTTAAGTGCAGTGAATGTAATAGGAAGCACATGGCTTAGCTTTTCAGAAAAATAACTGTCTCCAAATTTTGAACTGTATCTGCAAGCCAACTGTTACAGAAGGCATTGAGAACCTTGAATGAATGACTACAACCTGGCAGCAAGAACGTGCATTTCTTCTGTTGGGGTCTGTTTTAGAGCTGTGTGTTAAGTAGGAGTTTTTAGAAGATCCATCCTGCTTCCAGTGAATGCTGTCCGTGTGTGGGTATGTCAGTTCAGCTCTCCAGCTGTGTGTGTGTCACTTGTTTAATAGTATTTCTACTTGCAGGGCCCTGCATTAGAAGACTTCAGCCATCTCCCTCCAGAACAAAGACGCAAGAAACTGCAGCAGAGAATTGATGAGCTTAACAGAGAACTACAGAAAGAAACAGACCAAAAGTGAGTGCATTTTTTTTTGACCTTTGTCATGATTCTGTTTCTTTTCAAGTCCCCTACCTAAGCCAACAGTGCTCAGAAGCTAAGAGAGAATATATTAGCCCAGGCTATTAGAAAGCATTTTTTGGTTCATGGTTTATTGTACATAAGTTCAGTTAGCATTGCTTCCTTCTGCTTTGCTATAATACGCATTTTGATCCTGATGTTGCATAGGGAACTCTGTATCTAAATAATGCATAGAAAAATCAAGATCAGTACATAGGTTGTTGAGAAGTGAGCTGCAACTTAGTGCATTAAGAACAGAATGTTATTCATATTTAGGAAAATGTGTATAATAGACAATATGGGAAACAGTCAGGAGACTGGATAGAGAAGAGGTGATAGTTGGTGTCCTTGTGTGCTTGTGCACAACTTAAGAGGCTGGCAGTGCTAAGATGACAGAATGGGAAATGGACTTGGTTGTGGTATGGGAGCAGTAGTTCATCGTGTCTATGCTTAGTATCTAATCATGGGTCAGGAGCTCATACATATAAGCATTATTTTAACTTTAATGAGCCAGTACTGATGTGTGTAATAAGTATTGTTGGGTTTTGTATCTTTTTAGAGATGCCCTCATCAAGATGAAGGATGTTTATGAAAAAAATCCCCAGATGGGTGATCCAAGCAGTTTGCAACCAAAATTAACTGAGACTATGAGCAATATGGATCGTCTGCGGATGGAAATACATAAGAATGAGGTCAGACTCTAAAACAATTCCTTGGAAAATGTAAATGAATGGTGAAGTTGTAGTTTGCTTTGTAGGTTTGTAAATGCAGCACCTGGAGAAACTACCTGATTTAAGAAAGTGCTTCTGATGTGATTGTTTGTAGGGTGCCATATTTTGAAGCATATCCATCTAGCTAAGGATGTACATTATTAAAGATGTACACTGTTCAGAAGTTTACAGAAATTTTACTTTTCAGAAGAATTTCTTAGTATTTGCTTAATCTGAAATTTTTATGTGATTAGAGATAAAATTGTTCTCCTGAAGACTACGGAGTATGGGCTAAGCATGAGGGAATAGGTGAAGTGATGATGAGACTTTCCCTGTCAATGCAGTGTGTGTGTGTCTGTATGCAGTTATATGTGTGTATTAAATAGTCTTTGCTGCTTTAGAATCAAGTTTTCTTTGACACCAATATTTGTCTTTTTTTCCCCCAAGGCCTGGCTCTCTGAAGTTGAAGGTAAAGTAGCAGCCAGAAGTGACAGGAGGCACAGCAGTGATATCAACCACCTTGTAACACAGGGCAGAGAGAGGTCACTATTCTATCTCTACTACTTTTATCTCTTATGCTAGAATAAGTACATCTCTTTGATAGTTAACAGTAGGTGATGGTTGTTATTTATTCCCTGAAAGTTCATATCCTTCTAAAGGAAGATCTTAATGTTTCTGAATTCTAGAGGTCATTTCATGTCATTATGGTAACATTAAAAAAGTGAGTCTAATTGAAACACCCACTCAGTAGCCTTTTAAAGCTGTCTGATTCTGTTGCTTAAGATACAATTGCTTATTGTCAAATTTATGTTAGTTTTTGTAGCAGAATTCAGTCCAAGCCTTTCCTAGGTCAGTCTTTTCAGAAAATCACCTCCTGCAGTACATACAGAAGCGACTAATGGGTCTTCCCAGAGTGATTTTTCCCTTGCTGTGATAAATGTATGTTCCAAGTTTTAGAGCTAAGAACTCCTCAGAGTCCTCACACTCCAATCATTGCATTGTAGCCCTGAAGGCAGTTATACGGATGATGCCAGTCAGGAGGTTCGAGGCCCACCACAGCAACATGTGCAACCCAATGAGTTTGATGATGAGTTTGAAGATGATGATCCATTACCAGCTATAGGACATTGCAAGGCAATATATCCCTTTGATGGTAAGGTTCACAGCATGCAGAGTCATTCCTTGACTACAGGGCATGGATTATTTCTTATGGAAAAGACAGGTAAAATGATGTAAAGTAAATCAACTGCATGAGCAATGAGCTGCTTATGAGACTAGTGGAAATACTTTACAAATCACTTAATTCATGAGCAGTGCTCTTGTGCTGTTTTAAGATAAATATTAGCACAGCTATTGGCAAATACTCAGCTTTACAGTTAGAGTAGGTTTTTGTCTGTAAGCCTGTTTGAACATATGTTATCTTGCACAGATTTTTGGTTCTTCCTGTTTATATATAATCTGGAAACGGTGCCCTGGGAGAAAGATGACTTGAAATTCTGTCTGAACATTGAAACTTACTTGCCTCTTGTTTCTCCCAGGTCATAATGAAGGCACTCTGGCAATGAAAGAAGGGGAGATTCTGTACATTATTGAAGAGGACAAAGGAGATGGGTGGACAAGAGCTCGAAGACATAATGGAGAGGAAGGCTATGTGCCAACATCATATATAGATGTAACGCTAGAGAAAAACAGCAAAGGTGCAGTAACCTATATCTAATGATAAACTGGAAGCTTTCAGTTGTACATTCCCCAGGAAAATAGTGTAAAAATATTAAGTTGCACAGGTTCATGGAAAGCATTATGGTAGCAGCAGTGGTCTGTTGTTTGCAATGTGAGTTTGCTGTAGTTTTTTTCAGAGATGATCACACTAAATTACATGTCTATCTTACACTGGTCAGTAATGCTGGCCAAATATCTTCTGCTTTAACTGATCTACTAGGGTTCCTGCTTTACAAACCACTAAATCCAATTCAGCTATCATACTGCAAAAGACCAGATTCTGCTTGTTCTGTAGAATAATACTTTGTTTTTATAGAGAGCTGAAAGATGGCTTAGTTTTAAAGATATCTATCTCAAGATTTACCATTGCCATTTTTATGACTTAAATTAAATGTTTAAAATAGAGGGGTTTTTTCCTCTAAGAACTAACAGAACTCAGTTACTGAAAATTATTAATTTCCTTCCTTAACAAATACTTGGCAGCTTTCACTTCTTAAACAGGAAAATGTTTTCCGATTCTGAAAGCTCAACAAAAATACTCAGGAAAAAACATTATGATTAAAGAGGACAGAAAGTCCACTGACCTGCCTCTCCTTCCTTTTCAGCACTTGGAATGTAGAATGTTGTGTATCAGACACAACTTGATTGTTTTAACTCTAGATACCTTGAGCAAACAAAGAAAGAGACCATATGTAATGCTTGATGTCTTACTGAAACCTCTCTCTGCTCCTGAAATAGGATGATGTTATATATTCTTAATCTGTGCCTGTAAAATAAGTGTTTGAATTGCATCATGTTTAGTTTGAAATCAATGTCTTAAATGTACAGCAGTTCCCCTCTCTGAGGACTGGAAATGGCATTGCACTACTTGATTACTAGGGTGAAAGAAAAAGCTAATCTAAAAGATGGGGCTTGTTTCTAATAAGTCTGTGGAATTAAGTACAAGGCTGATGTGTAGCCACTGAGAACGGCCTGTTAGAACCAAGCACGCTTCTCTGTCTTCTAAAGGCCTTCAGTAACTGTGTTCTTTTCTTTTTCCTCTTGGACTGCAGGTTCCTGAAGCGGGTTTCTGAGAAAATGGGCGAGATCTTGAAGGAGGTTACATGCAGCTGCTGGGGGGGGGGGGGGGGGGGGGGGGTGGGGGGGGGGGGGGGGGGGGGGGGGGGGGCGGGTTTCTAGACTGGGAGGCCCTAGGGGAAAAGCTAGTTGCATGAATGCATGCAGACATACATTTAGTCACTAACATCTTAGCATCTCCATACATAGGTAAGGGTGGTAATACAAATTCTTCAATTTGTGCAGGAAGAGAGAGTTCCATTACCAGACTAACAAGGCTACTGCTCCTAAAATTGTTTTATTTTCATTGTCTTAGGTTGTCCCAAATGCACAAACTATATTTTAGCTTGTGCTATATTTTGGTTATATCTCAATTACATTCTCTTCAACCTAACTGGCAATCATTTAGAACCAAAGTCAGTTAGTTGTCAGTCTGCCTGTGCCCCCTCCATGCTCGCCGTTAACCTCTTCCTGCATGCCTAGGACAGGCATGTCTGCGTAACACTTTGCCATCATTGCTTGTCTTATTTTGTAACAAATAATTTTCTTCAACTATCTTCAGCACTAGAATTCCATCCCAGTATCCATGTGTGCTGCTATAACTATACCACTGCAACCATCATTACATTCCAGTTTTTGCCGTAGCTGATAACAGACCATATATGTATTTGTGTTGATCTGGGGAAATGCTACATCTCTGCTCTAGCCTACAATGCAATCAAGAAAAACTCCTAGAAACTGTGGTCCATCTTCAGCACTTCAGTAACCTGTTGTGAGCACTGAAAACCTGGAACGTGTCCAGAGAGATTCACCACTATGAGCTAACGACTGTTTTCAGAAGTCAACCACTTGCCATTCAAATGCTGCCTTAAACTAGAGTGCCTAAATCTGTTGTTTGCCAACACTACCACTTACAGTATCCCACAAAGGGCTTTGTGTCTCAGCTCTTTTCACAGTGCTGCAGCTGCTGAGGTAGCCATGGTAGGCGTTTTCTAGAGCGCTACTTTACTGGATACATGGTGCATCATGAATTTGATACACTGAAATGTGTATCTCTTCATTTGACTTTTAATATTTTTTTTAGAATATTTTTATGGAAACTGTCTTTTAGTTTTTTCACTATGAAGTTCCAGTTTTAATTACTGCAGTGCTAGTTCATTTCCAGGTGATGCTTCATTGTATGGACCAGTTGAAATTTGAGTGATACTTTGTTATGATCTATGTGCACTTTTACTTGTAAACAATTGAAATTTGGATATGTTTATACGTGTAAATATAGTTGTCTGCAGTGCCCCTATTGCTTATGTTGTCTAGCCTCCCATTTGTGGTTCTATTAATAAATACACCATCTGATTTACTAGGGTGATAAGAATTAGACTAGTGATGTTGGGGGGAGGGATACTTGTATCAAAGCAAGCTTGTCAACCGAGCCACCTGCTGTTTGTTTGGGGAAATGAAATCAGGATCAAAACATCCGGCTTTTGTGGGGGCTGAAGCAATAGTTAGATGCAGCAGTGCTGGATTCTTTTTAATTTCAGTGTTAGTAGGAACTGTACTATGAGTAAGACTGAACTGGAGTGACTTGTGTAGAGGTTTATTCCTTTTGTTATGTATACCACTATTACACAGCTTGGCCTAGTGTATTACAGGGGCTATTAAACTCTAGATTTTTGGAGCTTGTATACAGGGTTATTTATATAATAATGTGACATTACTCAATACTGACAAAACTACTTAGGTAGTTTTTTTTTTTGGGTTTTGGGTGGTTTGTTGGGATGGGATTTTTTGGTTTTGTTCTGCGGTTTTTGTTTTTGTTTTCTTTTAAAATCTAGTGCTTTTTTTATTATTTTAGAGAAAAGGAGGAAATGTGATCTGTGTATTTTCTGCTAAAGGGCCTGTGGTTTGCCTAACGGCCTTGCAGGTCAGTAATAACACTTCCTGGTAAAGGACTAAATGTTCTTTTCATGCTACTGTTTGTTTTTCTAAAACCAGGATTTGCTTCCTTTGGAGGCAGGTTGCTTTCATGAGGGATAGTGCAACTTGTATGAGGGTTATTAAACATAGGAAAAAAACATTTGTACTTGCACAGCTAGTTATAAATCACTTCTAAAATTCTGAACGTGAGCTGTCTGAAAAGAATCTTACATTTTCCAGTCATTTTTAATCATTTTTTTGTGCACATGTTGATTTCCTAGATGTTAAATGCTTTGTTTAAAAATAGTGTTCTCTGTTGAGAATATTTTCATGGAATAAAAAAAATCTTTTCATGGTCTATGGAATTGGCTTCCCCACTTGTCTTCTGTTAAAGACTTCCAGCATGAGCACTGTAACTTCTTGTTACAGTGGTAGAACCTTCTATTGTGATTGGGAGGAAGAGATCATGCCATTTTGGTGTTGGCTGTGTTGTGAGCCTGCTCAAACAATTTCAAATGCTGTAAAAGTAACATTTCACTTCAGAAACAGACTTAATAATAACAAGCACATGAGTCTCTAACCTTAGTTCTTGCTTAAATATTTATCCAGGTTCTGAGGATAATGCCTATACACCAGTTTTATATGTGACACAGTGGAATTTGCTGCTAGAGCACTCTTTCTATAAACACCATGCACACTGATTTCCTGTGAAAAGTGCTAACAGCTTATGCTTTGCCTTCATCTAAGAAAAAAAAATACTACTTACCAAAATGATTCACCTCAGTAAACGAGTCAAGTTGTTTAATCATACACCCAATTTTTACTCCTATCTGAAAGCATTTTAAAATATCTGGATTGTTTGTTCTTGCCATTTCATCATTCATTCCTGGCAGCATAGCTGTTGTTTAGGCTCCAGCAAAAGCATTACAGATGCTGTCTTAAACAAAAAGTAAGTTGTCCCAACACATATTCAACTCATTTTGTACCTTTACAGGAGCAATGATAGTTCAGCTTTCCATTGTGATCAAAGATAAAATTTTGCAACCTGCAAATTATTTTGCATCAAGATACACTTTAATTCACAATTCTATGTACAGTGATTTATATTCATTAAAAGAATATTATACAACAGATTTTCTGTAATGTCACATACTTAATCTGTTCTTGTATTTACACTTTGTTTGCTTAATTTTAATATTAAGAAGCCAATGCCCTTAAATCCTAGGCATTATTAAAACATTCTAACCCGGAAATACAAAAAGCTGTAAGACTCATTTACTTACAGGGTTAACCTTTGTGTTTTAAAGGGATCACTCACTGACTTAGTGACACAGTAAATAAATAATCTGTTTAGGAATCAGTAGTTTTAAAACAAGTGTGCATTGTGCAGTTAAAAGTTCTAAACATCTGGTGAAATGGAAGAAGTTTGTGCTGTATCAAATTGCCAAAAGAAAAGAAAACCAAGGTTATTTCAAGTATATCATTTAAATAGTGTTTACTGAGTCTTATATACTTAATTGTTCCACCTGCTTCACTGTGGGAGGTTCCAGTTTTCGGGAAAGTGCAGTTAAAATCTGGCTGAATTTCTCATATCTTTCATTCTGATTAACTTGGGCTCCTTTGCTGCCCCAGAGCAATCTCATTTGAAATTCTGTCTTGAAGATTTCACTCATTTCTTCATCTGGCTGAAAACCTAGTAAAGAAAAAGAATCCCACAGTATTACTGTCAGACAAATTCCTTTATTCAGAAAAAATGGATTTTAAAATCTATTCCCTCCAAATAAGATGAGCCTTAGTGTGCTGGATTTCTTCTGTACAGTGATTTTAACAAGTGACAAGATTTTAACAAGTGACAGTCCTTTCCATTACTGACATTCTAAAGTATACAAATGCTTTAGGGACACTGGAACAGGCTATCCCCTTGCTCAATTTTAATGGTCTGGGTTGTCATTATAGCCTGACCTTAAATACAATTATTGCTGTATATATGCTACCTGCATCAAGATACACTTTCATTTACAATTCTATGTACATTCATTTATACTCATTAAAGGAATATCATACAACAAAGTTTCTGCAATGTCACATATTTAACCTGTTCTTGCTTTTACGCTGTTTAATTTTAAGAAGCCAGTGCCCTTAAATCCTAGGTGTTCTCACAACGTATTCTAACTGGGAAATAAAAAAGCTGTAAAATTACCTTACAGGGGTCACCTGACTGTTTAAAGTGATCATTCACTGACTTGATGACACAGTAAATAAATAATCTGTTTAGGAATCAGTAGTCATCTATCTTCCCTCACTGTTTCACTCAAAGTTTAAAATACAGTCACATGTTCAACACACTGCTGCTTTCTGGCTGCAAGCAGTCAAGATCATAGTGCTGCATTTTGCAACGCTGTTAAAAAACCTCATTATGACAAATGGTGGTATATCTGTAAAAAACAGAGTAGGGATTTGAAACTGTACAGAAAAGCAGCAGCTGTCCCTCAGTCCTTACTGTACTCCTGCTCAGCTGCTAGAAGCAGTCAAGCACATAAGTCATGAGAACTTTGATTTTTGTTTAGTAAAAACATATGCTCTGTTGATTACTGGAGAGCTACAGTGATTAATAATTAACTGCTTTTAAGCTATATTGATGTTGTCCTCAGACTGAGTTTCCGGCAGGACATTTGATACCATCTCAGCTCCCATGAAAGAAGAGAAGAATTTCTTGCACTACTGGTAGCACTTAGGCAGAGACCTTATTCTTCAGACATAACCCCTGCTTTGTGTCAAGGTGCAGCAGTTTCTCCTACACTGCTCCCTACCTTCCAGCATCCGCTCTGCAGTCAGGCTGTACATTTCTGCGTTCTGTGCTATCCGACGAGCCGCAGCCAAGTGCTTGAGCATTATCTCACAACTTTGGTCACTGCTTTCCCACAGGTCCATCCCTTCAAAAATGACAGCTTGCCGCTCCATCAAGGTGATAAGAGGCATCAGCAGTGGCACAGTCACATGGTTCTGTGGAGTACCCCTGGTCTCTGGAATAGAGAGCAACAAGCAAATCATACCAGACGTTATGAAATTGCTAACTGAAGAAACTATTATAACTGCAGTATTCTCTTCAAAGTTGGAAACTACTCTTTTTCTTCCATTTTCTAAACTAACACATTACCTCTGATGCACCAGTCCTACCAGTTTCCAGGGCACCAGCTGGAGGAGACAGCCAAGACAAGTCAGTGTTGAAAAACTCTTTGTCTGTTTCAGGAGGGGCTCTGCTGAATTACTAGACAGCAGCACAGAGATTTAAAACACATTTAAAATCTGCATAATTCCAATAAATTCTGTGAGGCTTACATTTTCTTCATCCATTCTCTTGGAGAAGTGTTCAGATGCTATGCTCTGCCTCACACCGCTTTGGAGATGAGAGCTGCAAAGAATGGATGCAGGAGCACCTGGTATGATCAGAGGAATTCTCTTACTGACCCATTCTTTGTATTTGAGGATTCATCCTCTGATCCAATAGGCCAGTTTCTGCTCCACAAAAAGGGAGTATAAAGTTTGAGAAGGATGTTAGATTCTGCATGGGTGCATGCACACAAACACAGACTGATGTTTGACAGACTGTTTCCTTCTATTGCATTGTCTTATAGTGCATTCTACAAGTTCACAGTCCTTTCAACATGTGATACACTGCTATCCAAACAGCAGCTGCCTCATCTCCCTACACAAGAAATGAGCAGTGAGAAGTTAAAAGGCCGGATAAAAACCAGTGTCGCTCATACTCACTGTGCCACTCATCTTGTCCTTCATGCAAAGCTTTGCTAAATGGCTTCAGCTGTTTTTCATACATAATGGCAGTCTGGGTATAACCATGTCTCAGAGAGGTCCAGGTTTGTTCTAACCTAGTGACCTGTTCATAGACAATGAGAGAATACCTGTTAGTGATGGCATGGCAATCACAGGAACAGCACCCTGCTAGTGATGAAGTTTGTTCTCATGAGCTCTCTAGTCTTGATGAAGTTGCATAAAAAACTCTGAAATAAGTTTGTTAATAATTTGTAAATAATGTATTTGTTTGAAAATAAACAAACTACCAAACAATTCCATGGTAGGGAACATAAAGAGAAACAGGTTTTTACCTGTGGCATTTCCAGTGCTTTCATAATGGCAGAAAATCCATACAAATCCCCCAGTGAGTCCTTCAGCTCCACTGCAACTTGGATAATCCTGTTTAATGTTGCTGCTCTATCTTCTACTGTTCCTGTGCAACCCAGGATATCCACAGCTATTCCTATAGCCATGGTATTGTGCCTGTACATGAAACAATTCTATGCTGATTACTAAATAATACATTATGTTGTACATGTGTTCAGGAAAATCTGTTCAAAGGTTTATTTCAACAGCTCAGTGTGCCCCAGTAAACTTACTCTTGCTAACATCTTTGTATCAAGAACAGTAATGCCATTATACAAAACATAGGTATGCTGGCTTTTAAAATAAATTTAGTAAGATTTCCTGAAATACTATTAACATATAAAATTCTGCTCAAGCAATGAATGAAGGAACACTTCTGGGAAAATTGCCCTAATTCCATTTTGTCCTCTGCACTCAAATCCTGGAATCTTCCCCCAGAATTCCAGCAATCAAACTACTGAAATCTGATTCAGAGCAGCTGAAAAGCTGGGTCAGGGATAGAAGACTCCTAATTGTTCCCCCTTAACTTGTGCAGAGGTTTTAGGATAAGATTTGCTGATCATTTTTTACTTTAGTAGCTCTTCAAGCTTCTTCCCCAGCTGCTATTGCCTTCAGGTTCTTCCAGAAACACACATTCAGCTAGATTCTAGCTCCCCGTGAAATCTGGCTTACCTGAGCTCTTAAAGGAAACAAGGGTGCTGAGCTCTAAGGACAGTTCCTCTTTCCCTGTATTACATGTGTGGATTTGCCCCAGGACCTTAAGGAATATTTCCTATGCAAAAAGCAGCTCTATGCCGTATTTCTCTACCTTGCCCTCAGTACACATGAATTCAGACAACCTGCAGGCCAGCCCTCTGAAGAAACAGAGTACAATGTAGCAATGCTCTGATCTTCTGGCCAGCTGCCCTGGAAATGAGTAACAGGAACACTTAACCTTTCAATGAGGTCAAGGCGCAGTTGATGTCCATAAGGCAAGGTGATCAGTTCCAGCCCAGAGTTCACTCCCATAAGCCTCCTCATCTCTTCAGACACTTCCAGTATCCTCGCCACCTGCCAAGGACAAAGACCCACATGTGATTTGAAACCCATTTACTTCAATACCCCCAGTAACCACATAGAAGTCCTCCAGGTTAGTGCATGGCATACAGAGCTAAGTCGGCATGCAACACTGGAATACAGTCATCTAAGAAAAACTTGATTAACTTCAATGCACTTTCAGTGCCTTAACAAAAAGACCAATATTTGCTTTGCCACCTTCATTTTTAAAAAGATGACTGTTCTGAATGCTTTTGGATTAAATCCCAGGCTCCTCATAAAGATTAATTAGTAAAAGGCCTTTAAGGAGGACACTGAATGTTGAGTGCCTAATGAAGTCAGCATGTGAAAGCTGACACCCGCACCAATTTGTCTTTGCTTTTTAAACACACAATATTAGCTACTGGTTATAGCAATAGCAATTATATATGCTAATTATAAGCAAAACCACATGAATACACTAATATGAGATTATCTGCTGGTTTAAGGCCTGTACGATGACACATGTACAAACCGATCTGCCTGCTATTTAACTGACACATCAGCAGGCTTTCTTGGTTATGAAAAGATGAAAGCAATCTGGGCCTCACAACAAGCCTCCCTGGTACAGAATCTAGCACTGTCAAGAAACCTGTTTCGCTTCTGGAGATGCAGGAGTGCTCTGAAGTCCCTGGAGAAACACTGACTGCTACTTCTTTGTCACAAAAAGTCCTCTCAGGCCTGCAAGTGGCAGATACTCCATCACCACATGGGTGCTCCTCTCATTATTAGAAATCTCACTATTTAAAAGGCAAACTGAGCCACTGCTGCCACGAGACAAGCTATGAACTTCAGCCTTATCACAGATCTCAGTACAAAGCTTTTCTTCTAGGCCAGTTTGCATGCCAATCCTGTTGCATCATGCAGTTCTTATCAGCATGGTAGTATGCAGCAAGTTACCAACGAACGATAGTCACTGGCTCTCAGCACTGCAAGATAAAGATAAAACAGACTTCTCTACATGTCCCAGCCAGTTACTGTTCCTGCTCCAAAACCCAAAAATCTGTTTCTGTAAAACACTCCAGTGACTTCTAATGAATTGTGCAGGCTCCCACACTTCCAAGAGGCAGTCTCCTTGGCCCCACTCCAGAGCTCACAGAATTTAAAATAAGGAGACTAATAACAACCTAACTGAACACAGTATATATAAAACTCCCTTACTAATTCTCTAAGGCATGCATATCCTGCGCCTTCAAGCAACATACACTTTAACAATACATTGAAAGACATTCTGGTTTTTATTATGAGGTTCAAGGAGGAAAAGGTGAGTTTCAGAACTAAAATGTCAGAGAATGCTTTTGCTACTCTTGGAACCATAGTAAAGAAGCCACAGTCTATCACTTCTGAAAAGACCAAGCAGTTGTAGAGCTGAGTTTTTCTGAGTCACTATGTCTGTGTGAAGCCTCACTCGGCAGCAGCCAACACTGCTACTGAGGAGAGAAGCTGCATTTGATGTTGGCAGGAACCCAGCAGCTGGCAGGGAATGGCACACTCATCCCACTGCTGCTCTGGTGAACTACCCCCCCTTCCCAGACCTGAGGTGCGAATCAGTGCAGCAGCGCTAGGCTGAGCGCCAGACATGTTTATTCTGGAGCACTACCACTTCTTTTCTTGTCTGCAGTGGAGCTGCCCAGTAAGCAGCCACGCGTGTTGCTTCTCAAGATGCACTTAAACCCAAATAAAGCCCCAACACTCAGTTCCTGTAGCTGCTCTGTGGCAGGTACAGCATTTGGCAGCCCAGCAAAGTGGTGCAGATTCAACTGCAGTCGCATTTCAAGTATTACAGAAAGTCAACAGCTCACAAGGAAATTACTTCTCCTGTCCTGCTGTATTTCTGAACCAACAGCCCATGTCCAGCTCTGTCAACTGAACAAAGTCTACGTAGTAGAAAAATAACACTTTGTGGTTTCACATCCTTCTAAACACTTTCCTACCAATACAGTTCTCATAGGAGAGAAATGCACAAGGCCTGATAGCTATTTTCCCCCACCACCTATCCAGCCATAAGACAGAAACTCAGATAAAAAGAGCATCTAGTTTAAATTCATTTAGTTCCATTGAACATCGTATCAGCCAGGGTACTGCAACCAGGTAATGTCTGTTTACTGTTTGCCCTCATGAGCTAACTGGCTGTTTCCTGTCACAAGCAGTACTTTCCACAATGGTTTACAGCATAGACAGCTCACCCTCTGGTATAGAAGAAAGGCTGAATCACATATACACAGCAACTGATAGATTAAAAAGATGTATGAAAGGCTGAGAATTTGAGTCTTAAGTCAAGGATGGTGGGAGACCTTTAGTCCAAAGGGTTCGTTAACATTCTTGTTCTTCAAATAGAATCACAGAATGGTTTGGGTTGGAAGAGACCTTTAAAGACCATCTAGTTTCAAGCCCCTGCACAGGCAGGGACACCTTCCACTAAACCTGGCTGCTCAAGGCCTGTCCAACCCGACCTTGAACACTTACAGGAATGGAGCATTCACAGCTTCCTTGGGCAACCTGTGCCAGGGCCTCACCATCATCACAGTAAAAAATTGCTTCCTTATATTCAACCTAAATCTCCTCTGTTTAAACCTATTACACCTTGTCCTATCATTACAGTCCCTGATGAAGAGTGCCTCTCCAGCACCCTTGTAGGCCCCCTTCAGATACAAGAAGGTGCTAAAAGGTCTCCACACACACAGCTTCTCTTCTCCAGGCTGAACTGCCCAAATTTTCCCAATGGGGGAAAAAAAAAAAAAACACCTCACCCCAACACCCTAAAAATTCCTACAATCAAGTCAACGCATTTGTTGTATTAGCTGCAAATTTACCCATTAATCTTTTCAAATTGGTTATGTGAAAAGTATGAACTTGCACAGTACAAAATAAAATGCAAGAGTTTTCTTACCTTGCAGTCCATTCTAAGAATATGCTGTGCAATAACCTTTGCATTGTTGTTGGTGAAAAGCTCCTTAATTCTTCTTAACATTGATGTTTCCAACGGCTTGTTTTCAGGAGGAAGCAGTTTTGATTCGAAGTCGTTTGGTTTAAAACTAGACACAGTCTCAAACACAGGCGCAGAAAAGATGCTGTCGTCTTCAACCATATGAGTTGAAGCTTCTGAAGGATCTGCAGAGTTCATCGCAGGGTCATCTTCCAGGATCAAATAGTTTGTCTCAGAGTTCCTAAATGAGTGTGTTCCCCTCTCCTTTCGTATCAGGTGTTCCACATAGCTGGTTTTCTGACATAACTGCTGCTTTGTTGCTGCAGGATCTTTGGCAGGGCTCAGTTCACAGTAGTGTCCTTCTGAACTGTGGGAAGCTAAGGGAGAATCTGGGGGCTTTATTAGGGGTGCTTTGCTGGGTTTAGGTGGAGGCTTCGGGCAGAGCTGACTGTCTGATCCTCTAAGGGCTTCTCCTACTTGTAACTCAGAGGTGACTTTCTGAACAACTGTGGGGCTTAGGGAAGGCTCACTGCCTGTTCTAAATGCAGGAGAGCTTGGATATGGGTCTGCATCTGCTTCAGGTAATCGAGATGGATGTCTTGAACCTGTAAGGGAAAATGGACTTTTAGAAGGCCAAAACACGTATCGCTCCTGATGCCTGTCCCAGGGTTCATGTCTTAATGCTGATTCCTGAGGAAAATATTGACAGATCATGTCAGTTACTCTGACAAAATGCATATGGAAGTGTATTCTGAGGAATGAGCTAGCCAGTGAATTCCATTCTCTTGCTGATCCTCCCCAAATCCCAAATACACAGAACAGCTGCACCGTAATATTATTCTGTGGTAATGCTGACAATAATTCCAGTCCCTGCTGCATACATAGGCTATACTGTCAGAGCTGGATATTCTCCATGGCTTGGAATAGGAGGCTTCTTTGTAACCTGATCTAGGCCATAAAAGCAGAAACTTCCAGACATACCACATAAAAGATGAGTCATTTCTGAGAATGACAAGTTTGAGATGAAAGAAAAGCTTCCCAAAGTCGAGCCCGAACCTGCCATGAGGTATGGAAGGAATGAATTTCAGGGCTGCTAACCTTTTTCCTAAATGATAGCTGACGGGAAGAGCCAGAGAAACACATCCACATGCTTCTGCGTATTTATACCTCATTCTGGACTCAAACCTCAGCATCCAATCTAGGACTGAAGCCTGTATCAGACATTCCCAGTCTGCAGTTCTCAGTGGATCTGCTGGTATCCCCAGCAAAGTGGCCAGCTGCAGCACATGGATTTTGCTGCTTGTTTCCAGCTGGCTCTCAATTTCTGCAGACAACAAAATCTGCAAGTCACAGCCTCTCACCACTCGTAAGCAGTATGATACCAGAACCTGCTTGAAGGACCCCATGATAAAATACACAGCAGTACTCTTCAGATTAACTGGTGTAGTACCAAAAGAAACTTTTTGCAGCCATAGACTGGAATAAGATGATTGATTTGACTACAGATGGACAGAAACTTTTTTATGAACATCTGTCCACCCAATTGCTAAACACAGGAGCACACCCTTTCTGTCAAGATCCAGTCTCGCTTTATAAATACTCATTATTATCTTTGTCTCAAGAATTCCTTCCACAACAGGCACTACGTATTTCAACAGCTACCACATTCAAAATGACTAGCAGCCTCAGAAGTGAAACACTAGAATTTGTCCATATGGAATAGATGCATCCTTGAAACTTTCTTAGCCAGTATGTTAGTACGGATACAATTGCTTACATCTCTGAAGAGTCTGAGAAAGAAAAAGCCACCATCAACAACTGATCAGGTGTTGGTACACCTTGTATGTACCACTGGAGGAAGACAATGACAGTTGCCATGGAACCAGACAGCAGCAAAAGGAACAAAAAGCAAAAGGGATAGGGGTGGGAGGGAAGGTTGAATATAAAAGCCAAAGCAGTGTTTTTTACCTGGTGAGGAACTCTAGCACATCTGCATACTTATAGAAGCAGTTACCAGACTTCCATGAGACAGGGCTTCTACTTAACAAACTTGTCAAAATGACATGAGTGAGACAAGTCAGTTCTTGTAAAGCACAAGCAAGGAAAGGTCATACTGTCAAAAAGGTATTAATGCCAACTGTAGCTGTTGTTTTTTTCCTGTGGAAGCCCACTGAGCTGTGTGCCACAGTGCTCAGCTACCTGGTGCACTGTAAGTGAAAACCCTGTCCCAGTGACTTAAGGAGAAAGTAATATTTTAACACAGCTTACACTGGCCACTAAATATAACTGCATACAGGACTGGGAACACTCAACAATCTCCCTTTGGTATGAAGCATAACAGACCACCTGGACACGCACAAATTCTAAGTGTGAAACATTGAATTATAAAACATACCTATTAGCAGATAGCTCTCTGACTGGTGAGCCTTCAAAGGGAATCTTTTTTCCAGAACATGATCCAAACAAGCTGGCTGACTACCACTTTTATCTTTGTTTCTAGGGTAAACAGAAATGCAAACAAAACCATATCAATATATCCTACACTCTTAACACACATACCTCATTGCCAGAATATATCATAAACAGTGCAAGAATCAATAGCTACCCACTTGGGCAGCTTATAAGAATAAAAGGTATTTCATGCTGCTGTGGCAGAAATGAATAGGCTATAATATGTGTGACTCTGCAGCATTCATGAGGGTGCTCCTTAGTGCTGAGACTTTTTAATGGAACATTTGATTTGGACACTGAAATTAGGATCCATTATCCCACACTTGGCGTTTTATTGCAGAAGTCAAATACGGAAAGAAAGGCTTCTCTGGAGCAGCAAGAAGATTTTATTCTAATCCTTTGTTTTATTCTAATAGAGATTTGCCAAGAACAAGCGGCATTGCTGTTGTGCTTCCAGAGCCTACCTTTGCTCTCACTTATTTGCTAAAAATCAGCAAACCCTCACACCTAGTTTCCCATCTAAAATCAGAGTGAAAATTCACATCACCTACAGCCAGAGCTGATAAAGGTTACCTCATTTCCCTCCATAAGGACAGCAAACTTAAAGTACCTCAAAAGATTGCCCCTGGGTATGCTCTGCGCCGGGGACTGCATGCTGGATATACCAAGACTCAGCCTTTTTGCAGTTTCTGGTTTTCCTTCAGGGATACTTGGCTCTTTTTGTTGGACTTGAGTTACGCCATACTTTTCCTCCAGACACCTGAGAGGCACAGTCCTGTTGATAGGCTGAAAAATAATTGCTCTGCTCTGCTTTGATATTGGTGTGCGATTCCCAACATAGTATCTAACCAAGCCAGGAATGCTGTCAAAGCTTTCCAGTTCAAGCTGATACTGAACACGGCAGTAGGCTTCATTGAGTCTCAGAACTGTTCTGTTGATCTTAAAATGCTGGGAGGTATTTTTCCACTGACAGGTAAGAACATAGTTCCCAGGACTGGAAAGAGAATCCCTGATCAGAAAGTCTCCATCCCTCTGAACCAGGCCTTCTGCCACCTTTTGAGGAAAAAGGATTATGCAAAAGAAGACTTTTAGAATCAGAAAACAAGCAGTCAAACAACACACCACAACAAAGTATTCTTAAACATAGGACTTCATTTGGCTGCTCTGGAAGGCCAGATAAAGCCAGAAATATGAAGAACAGCATGAAGTGCAGTAGAAGAATCATGTCTCCAATTTCAAACTTAATAACCCATCCCACGGCAGAGATCTGGAGGGGTTTCTTTGAAAATGCCCAGCAGCATGACCCACACCTATGTATTTCTTATAGTTTGTTAACAGAAAATAAGGCATGAAGGGAAGGCAATGACTCATGATTTTAGACTTCAAAACATCTAAACAGACAGTCACACTGAGGTTTAGAAGCCTACTTAACTACAGGACACCAGAATTGTCTTTTCATTATTACCTTCAGTGACAGAAGCTTTCATTTTTTATTCTTTGTGGATACTGCATAGTACTAGGAAGAGTCAGAGCAATCCTGTTTTTCCCGTTCTGAGTTAGTCCTTTCATGTGATAAACTCTGCATTTAACAGTTAATCTAGGGTGCAGTGTACGTGGGTGCTATGCGGGCTCTCCTTACAGAGGGGAAGGGCAGCCTGCAGCTCCGGCCAGAGCTCCAGGAGCTCTGGGAACCAAAACTCCAACCCAGCCACAGCTTTAACACATTTTAAAGATGTCTGTAAGGATTAACATCAAGTTATTGCACAGATTTTGTTGTGGGACTTTTTTCCCCTCCCTCAAATTCCAAGTGCAAGAAAGAAAATACACAAGAACATCTTAGCTTTGGTTAAGAATATTGAACCAAATGAATGTCAGTGTGCCTGAACAATACGCGGGAATAGTATTCTCATATAAAGCTTAAATTCCATTGCTACCTTTATTCACACAAATCATGAAATATCTGTATTTTCCACTGTTGTCTGCCCTGAATCTTTTCCCAGCCTCATTTTATACCAAACTGTGACAAATACCATAGCTTTCACACAAATATGTATTATGTTTCTACTAAATTAATGAAGATATCAGAGTCGTGTACAGTACTCAAGTACAATTCTGCTTGTCTACAAAAGCTCAAAGTAAGTTTGGCAATGCAATGACCACGTACCTGCCAAGGAATATGTCCATGGTACCAAGCATGGCTACGCAAGTCTTCACTACTCAGCTGCAGTTCTTCCTCTAACTCCTTCTTCAGCTTTTCTGGGCTGTTGTCCATAACCTGCCTCTCCCTAGAAAACTGTAATAAAAGATTAAAAGCTTCAACTGTGCCAAGTTTAGTGATTAACATTTTACCTGGGTTCTAACTTCCATCACGTGATCTGCAACAGCCACTGGAACGCAGGTGCTGCTTTCAGCAGCCTGGCTTGGCTTCACCCTCTGCATTTGTAAAACCCAGCATTCGGTGAGATAACGTGTGATTGTTACACACTGCACAGAACAGAGCACAGAGTTCGGTCTGTACACCAAACAAACACACCTACAAATGCACTTCTCTTACTTCCTCTTCCCAACAATAATTCTGACTGTACCCACAAAAACGGAGCTGAACCCAAATGCCCTGCTCCAACTTAAACTCCTCCTACTTAAACTTCCATTTTCAATTCAGATTCTTTCCCCCGCACCCCCATGGGACCCATCCAATTAAGAACATTTCAAATGCATTGAGACAGGCTGGATATAAGTATTTCTGTTGCACTAAATTCAATTTGCCGAAGTAAATTTTCAACCTTAAAGGGCTTACTTTTAATGGTCATTAAATCTGCATGTCCATGATGTTCCCTTCTTAAGGGGAAAAGGTCCTGTTGCCCCATAGCACAAAACACATGAGAACTGCTTAGAGAAATCTCCATCACCACTACACAACTACTAAAAAAATTATCTGGACAATTTCCAGCTTTGCCTCTTCTTAGGGTACAGCTTCCATGCTGGACCGCTCTAGCTCCGAAGTTCTTCTTGTGCATGCAGTGTGGCCAACAATGTAAAGTGCAGAATCTTCTCTAGAGAGCTGTCATGTACTTTGATAAGCACTCAGTGGAGGGAAGTTCTCTGGACTTCCTTACATCCCCCAAGGGCTGGGGACTCCAGTGCATTCTTACTGTTGCTGAAGAGTTTCCAAAGCCTAAAATACTCAAGAGATTAATTCCAGGATATTCTATGTATTGTACAATACTGAATTCTATGTATTCAATGTAGAATATTCTATACAGATCAAAGAATCAAACTATACCCTCTCTTAAAAGAAAGTATAGGGAAAGAGTGAGATGTGAGAGGGAGAGGCCTCCAGCTGGAGTACAGAGTAAAATGCAAGATTTTATGGATTTTATTTTTCCTTTAGCTCTGAACATGAGCCAAAACCCACAGGTTCCCTTCACTGACACACTGATGTAAATATGCAACCCATGCATTATTCAAACATGAACTGGGAATGCTCGCCCACCAATCCCATTCTCTCCATGAACCCTGCTCTCTGTAGCATTTCCTTTTTCATACTGAGCATTCACAGCACCTAACTGTGAGAGCAGGTGGCATACATTTAGCACTTGTTTCAACAATCCTCTCTGCGATTTCAAGCAGACTGAATTACAACAGATTACTAGACAGCAGATTTTTGGTGGAATAATGCCAGAAGAGGCATTCTGCTGCCAAGACTATTTAAACATGCTGGGAGCCCAGAGAAATTCCAAGATAAATTCTCCTCTCCTCTCTGCTTTTCTCAGAGAAAACTAAGGTTTTTCTTAGACAAACACAAATTAGCATAGTAGCTTACACAGGAAGGCAAAAGATAAAAACCACCTGGTAAAGAATCACCTGTCACCTCAGTTCTGCTTCTGCAAACCATAACAAGGTGGCACATACCCATACAAATGTGGTTCAAAACAGACAAGCATTTTCAACAAGGAGTAAAATCCTTTGGGCTTTTGTACAGTCAAGGTCTTTCACCAACTTCCCCAAGCCTAACCCTAACCCAAAAATCCCCCTCCACCCCACACCTCTGTGACCCATCACACTAACATAGCTAAAGGACTAGCAGCACATACCTGCTGCCTTTATTTCCCAACTCCAATCACTGGGTACCCAGTTAAAGCTGACTGACACTAATTCCAGGATTAACAGTTACCCATTTCACTGCTACATCTTACAGGATGGTAACAGGTTTTATAACATTTGCATAAATGGTAGGTAGAGTGAAGAACACACACATTGAGAGTAGATTTTTCAAGAGCACCTTTACCCTGACCACACAAGGAAGTAAGTGGCTGGAGAAATTTTATAGTACCCCCTCCAATCTAAATCACAGCATTTTGTTTTAATGGCATACAAATCTCTAACATTCATAGCTGTGTATTTTGCTCATCTTCTGAAAGGAACTGCTACTTTAACTGTAGTGAATTGGACTTACGTTTCTGAAAAATACTTTTGACTGAATAGGGATCTTGAAACACAGAAAACTACTGTACAGGTTGTTACCATCACTCTGAAAGCATACCACTGCACCTCAGTGGTAGGCAAAGCTGCTGTAAATGGAACAGACTGCAGTATACAAATGCAATAACTGAATTTGCTTAGGAGAGCTAGATTCTTAGCCAACAAAAAGAGTTATACATCTTTGTGCACAGGCTAATTTCATCCATTGTACCAACACAGATTATCTTAAAAACCCAGGATGATCAAGTTACAGATGCACATGAATTACAAATACAGCAGAGAAATCTAGAACTTCTTCCGGTTGTTCAATAGATTTTTCACTACACAAATAACATAATGAGACACATACTGCACTTGAAGTACATCTAGCAACACAACAAAAAAAACATTTAAGGAATCCAAACCAACCAAATGGTTAACATTCATGATTACTGGTTTGTTAAAAATCCTCTCCACCATGGTCTACCACACTGAGTATATCCTGATTGCCAAAGGTCAGACATCTCCTGAGATGAAGCAAACATGCTTAAATAACCCTTATGCAACTCTGAACTTAGTGGAAGAGCTCCTGTGGCTAGCACAAATCCCAAAATACATGGGGGGGAAGCTGCCTAGGTAAGCAAGTTTAGTAATAGCATGACTTCCTGGACAATTTTTTGTTGGTTGAGGCCAATTTCTTAATACAAACCCTGTCCATTAAAGGAGAAGTGTGACCAATGATCTGACTCTAATCACATCAGCCTACCCCTTTCTATGCTAAACACTGCACCCAAGGCCCCTGGTCCTCCTGCAAGAATCTCTGCAGATGCTTACATCATGCAAGTAAGCGCTCAAAAATCACTCCTGGTACAGCCTGCACAAGCATGTTAATCTGGAAATAAGAAAGAGTGTAAATTTACAACATTAGCTATGGCAATGGGCTTCCTTTTAATAGAAAAGCTGACCTATTCTACACCACATGATGCAGATGCTTCAGCCTCATTTCCCAAGAGCACCCAAAAGCTAGTGGGCAGTAATGGTATGGTGTAAATTTGCACTAACTTCATAGTGACAAACCTTCATTTACTAGTAAGTCCTCATTTTTTTTCTTTAAGATGCCATCTTGACTCCTATCCAATGACAGAAAGAAACCTGAATTTACAGCTAGATTGTGAAGTGGATGGTAAAAAATTAAAGTAAAAAAAAAGTCTAGGGCAAAAATTAAAAGACTTCAGTATATTCTGCAACAAAACATGGCGGAAGCAACACAGGGAAGCTTCCAGTTTAAACTCTTTCAGATTTCCATATAGTAGCAACCCTGTCAGAGACCCCTGGAATATAAAAGCAAATCAAGTCAACAGAACTCTTTTCCAATACAGATGCTTTTCCTGACTTACAAAGAACTCCCCCTAAGTGCTTTCCAGAACTGTTTGTTCACATTTTAGTTGCATTGCTTCCAGTCCTGGTGCTATTTTAAGATATTTCTGCCATGCTGAGCTTTTTGTGAACAGGTCTTTCAAAGAAAAATACAACACTATTGAGCAATAAAGTGTTATCAACCTTCAGCAGAAGCCCTCAAACTTACCTACACACCCAACAGAGAAGAGAAAGCCAAGAGCTTGGCGGGGGGAAGGGGGAGGAAAGCATTTCCAGTCAGTAAATTTAGTGTTTTGAATAAATGTCACACAGGTTTATTGTATTTCACAAAGGATTTCTACTTCAGGGCATTAAACAAAAAGCAGATTTTGCTTACAGATGTAACAAACTACCCTTGATGTCACGTACTATTTTACAATTTTTTTTCAAGCATACAAAAAACTGGAAAATATCAAAATTTAAGGAAATCTAACAGTAAAATATGATCTTAGGTAAACTTAAAAAGGAATTGATCTACCACAATATGCTGCTGTTATGAAACTTGTGAACACATGTTAATGGTAACTTCTCACAATAATCTGTTCTTTGTGAATCCAAGGGGTTACTTTCATTAGATTGATGGGCACCGTTCAAAGGAAACTCCCTGTAGCAAGTTCTTGTGTCAACCATCCTGGCTGAATTTCTCACATTAGAGTGATTTTTAACTGTGCTGAATAATCCACTGTTCAAGGTTGGTGATAAGCAAAATAAAAGTCCCACAGATATTTTTGTTGCCTACTGGCAGGGGATTGTTTTCTCAGTTCCTATCTCCAACAACTCCAGTGAAGTACATGTACCAACAGATTATCAAAATAGCTGAGAACAGGTTTCTACAGAGGCTTACCTCCACTGTTATTAATTCCTCTCTAAGGTCATTAAGTGAGGGTTTTGTTTGTTTGGATTTTCTTGTTGTTGGTTGGTTGTTTTTTTTAAACAGCTTGATTTATGAGGAAGAGACTTTTACTTTATAGACACAGGCTGGAAGCGGTCCAAAACCTGTCATGTTAGATCAGCTCCTTCAGTTCTGATAACGTGGACTTTCCCATCACATCTCTTCCTATCCTTCTGGCAAAGTACTATGTACTTAAAGAGCAGCCAAGGACTGTTAAAGGCACACAACTAAAGGTGGCCACCATTCCCATCCAATCTCCGTTATTCCCTGGTGCTTTGCACAGCTTTGCCAGCTGACATTTAAATTGGTCCAGCAGGCAGCCCTGGAACCACCTGAGCTCATGAAGAATTCAAGAAAAAAGAAAAAGGGGGTAATTACTAGGGATAGATAAGAACAGCTCTGTGAAAACTGAAGCATGATCTGATTGAGGAAATAAGCCAGTGCCTTTCTTAAACTTTCAATAAATGCACTTTATCTACCTAAACCAAATCTATTATACCTTTCTCCCAAATCTGTCTTTTCTCTAAAACTAGAAGCCTGCTATGTTTGATTAAATACAGCATGAACTCTGAACTACAACTTTCTGAACTTGTAAAATCACTAGGTCCTACCTTATATTTTGCAAGATTTACACAGCTCTTAGCCAAGTGGATAGTTTAACAGCAAGACAATCAACAGAAAAATATGAAGGGGGTGCAGAGGCAGGGACAGGAAATACCAAGAGAAGACAAAGATGTGAAACCAGGAAGAAAGGGACAGACGCACAGACACTAGACACTAGAAGCATCTGGAAAAGTAAAAAAGGAATTAAATTTTTCTATTTCCTAACCACCAGAGACCAGTCAACTTGTTCACACAGAAAATGAGCAATCTCTTGTCAAAGTTCCAGTTCTGGATCAAGATATACTTCACCGGCTGCACAGATCCCTTAAGTCTCTAACCCTGCGCTCTTGTGATCCTGATCAGAGTAACTGACTGGCACTAGGAGTATTTTTTTAAATACAGTCACATCAACTCATATGTTTTAATTTTTAATTATAATGAGTACAGTGTATTTAATTTCACTTATAATTCCACTCATCAGCCACCAAAACCAACAGACTTGCACCAGGTATTTACATAATACCCATGCGCAAGCAAAGAACATTCTTGTTGGTCTTTACTTTCTCCTGTACAAGAAAGTAGTATCACTGACCAAGAGCACATGGACAAAGTTATTTTTGACTTTTTTTTTTTTGTTGAAGGAAGCAATGGGGAAGAGGGAGTTTCTAAATTTAGGAAACCAGTTTGTAATTAACTTGGACATTGTGAACAACTGTGGCAATGTTCTTCACAGGGGCAGTTTTTCTTTATCTTCCAGAGCACACAAAGTTCACACAGGACTGTAACAAGCGCTACAGTAAGTAATGGGAGGTACAAAATGGGTGTTAAAAGTCTCTTTGCACAGATGACAGCCAACTTCTACAGGATTTTAGTTTTATTTATCACTAATTGTTGTTTGAGACATAGAACACCTATAAAAACTGTCACCATGCCCAAGATACTGGAGAGAAATCCTGAACTACACAGAGAGATTAATTAATGTAGGAGGATGGTAATTTTGAAGCCACAAGATTTCTGTGTGCTTGTTTAGGCAGCAGGCGACAACTTTTGAGGTTACTGATGAAAAGATAACAAATCACCATGAAAATATCCATCGTGACTGTGACAGCTCTTTCAAATCAAATACACTTCATCATGGGCACGTTCTCAGTCTGCCTGACATTCACAGAAAAGCTGCCATTTTTTTAGTAACTAGCGAGATGTTTGTTCGGGAGGAGGAAAATAAAGGCTTCTAGTACCAACTTCAGCCTAGTGTTATCTGAAGGTAATGAGAACACTCAATTCTAGTGCACCCTGCATCCACCTTCCGCTACAACACTACGCTGATAAAAAATCCTTAACTTTCTAGAGGATTACATACAGAGCTAGGAGGACGGCCTCATTTCTAGAATATGGATCCTGAGAAATCCTGAGTTTGAATTAGTCAAATCCTAATCTCCTCGCTCAGTGACTTTGGGGATTTTGACTACGAAATCAAAAGGATTTTAGAAGCTGTGTAGGTTTTTTGTTTTAATCTGAGAAATACTTAAATGAAAGCTATTACCAAGAAGTTAAATACCTTAGTATCTACTGGGCAACGTTCCCATTCCCATAGAACAGGAATCACTTACAGAGTACCAGTGGTCCCTGCTATATATATATTTAAGATAGACAATACACTGGGATGGAAGTTAAATAAGCTGTCTAAAATTACCATGGGAAACTGAAAAACAATTACATAATATCAGACTCATTAAACTCCAAACTCAGCAGGAACGCAATGGGGGATCAAAGTTCAGGGAGCTAGGCAAAATTTTACATCATTTTGATAAGCCAGTCTCTGCCCATCATTTTGGCCCTCCCCAGCACCACCACATAGAACATCAAAAAGGCAGACCCATAATGCTGGGTGGTGATAACTTACACTCATGTTATCAAATCCAACTGCCTCCACATACATGCTGAAACTGGATACATGAAGCCTGAGGATGCCAGCAAAGCAGATTTAGACCATCACATACTGAAGAAATATTAATTAAGATCTATTATCTATAAAAAGTATTTGCAATTCATCCAAGATAAGAGATGGCACTTGCAGTAAGTAACTACTCATAAAAGGCTTCTTATGCATGCCACATTCATAGCATTAGTACGTTACCCAGTAATGAGCCAGATCAACGTGCTAGAAATTTTGAAACTTGACAGACCTGATAATTTGAGTGGCTTTCCCCTTTGCACAGCTTCAGCTGAGGGTGAATCTTGGCAGATAGCTAAGAATGAAAATACTTGAACTTCAAGGTCTTCCCTCCAATCATGACAACTATATAAGTTACAACTAAAAGACCGTCTTGTGGCAAAGTTAACTTCTTAAATTTAGACCTCTTCATTTTTTAAGTCATCATTTATCACTGATTTTGTCTTAATTCTTCCCAAAAATGCAAAAATTGAAGAACACTATTTTGTCTTGGACATGGCATTAAGTCACAACTCAGAATTCTTTCAACTTTTTTTCCTTTTGAATCAAACAAGAACCCCTTGTCTTGAGGTTTCCCTTCATTCTCCTCAAATGTAGAAGCTGACCTTAGCTATAAGCAGCTATTAATACCAAATGATATAGTCAAAAGTACTGACACATCATGACTGAGGAATGAGTAGATATTCTGCGCTGATCATTATATTTTCTATTAACATATCAGAAAACAAACAAAACATCTGTTATTGGGATCCTGATTTCACACACTAAAATTAAGTACAGCAAAATGCAAGTATTCAAGTGCTGTACTGTTTCCTGTGTTTTGACAGTACACAAGAAGACATCTCTGAGCTTGGCCACATACTGTTTCCCATTAAATCAGACAACATAATTACAACTGAATTCAGCAAGAAATCTGAATCTCTCAGGGGTAGCTGCAGACTTCAGCATGCTCAGTTATGGATCAATTCGGTATTTCATTACAATTATAATTGCTATAAAAACTAAAAATTCATCTTATTTTGCTTGAGGGGCTATGTTTTCATGAATTAAGTAAGAAGCTGCCTTAGGTCAAGTGTTCAGACCATCCTAGACACTTTGGCATATATAGAACATACATCATTTGGCCCCAAGTTGTAGACCTTACTTGACTTGGCCACTAGCTGTTTGTATACCTACAGCCACTTTCTCTTAAGCAAACACACCCCCATTTCCTACCATCAGAACATCTTAAAATAGCAGTTCATCAGAGTCAACTAATACTAAATCTGCATGCTGCAAAGCATGCATTCAAATCTATTTTAAATGCTGCAAATCTCTTTAAATAGAACCTTATTTTTGAAAGAGCCCAGCTGTAATTTATTTCTACATAAAAGGATTTATTTTTTACCTCCCATAAACCAAACACTATCAATGTTTCAGTTTCTCTAGAGACAGTATGGATTAGACTAAATGGAAAGTTGCCATGACAACACTACTGTTATTTTAAGTATTAGAAATTCATGCCAAGTCAAACAAAGGGCATGCATGGTCAAGAACAACAGTTTTAGAACTGTTCTGACAGCCAACAATAAAACCCAATGCAATTTCAAAAGTTTTAGAACAGAAGAGTTAAGCCTTACCCTTAAAATCACAATGAAAATAAAAATTAGTACAGTAACAGGAGAGCAGTTTTAGCTCCATTTTGATGATAACTTCTGATATTTGTCCCAGTGAGAAAAAAACAGTCTGATCAGAGTCAGTGTGACCAAAAGACTGAGCCCCATATCCCGCTTTCAGAAATGGACAGTTAAAAGGTTAACTCACTGGAAGAGGGAGAAGTAGGGCAGCTCCTCCCCACTTTCAAGTGCCTCCATCGAAGTTAGAAAGCTGACAGGCTGGAAGATAGCAGCCTTCACATCCTTCCTCACTGGAAGCGCACCACAAAAATCTATACACATTACACAGTGATTTACAGAGCTGATGCTATGTTATTCAAAGATTAATTCAAGCATAAATCTTAAATAAAAAGACAGCAAAGTTCAGGTGTAGCTCACAGATCCTCAGAAATAGGTACCTCACCTGAGTACAATTCAATTCCCAAGTCACTTAGACGATTCTGTAAGCGTGGCTCAAAACATTTATGAAGGCTTTTTCTTAGTATTTAGTGCACACAGTGCATTTTTGCATAAAGTGAAAGATGCCCCTGCCTATGGCAGGGAGGCTGGACTAGGGGATCTTTAAAGGCTCCTTCCAACCCAAACCATTCTATGAGTATATAATTTTGTGTATTTTGTAATTTTATGAGTTCAAAAATATAAGGACAAGTCTAAAATTGTCTTAAGTGCTTGAAAGCCCTGAGCTTCTGAGCACAGTTCACTATATCTTCAGTAAGTAGATGAAAAACTCAGGGAACCAAATAGTCTGATCAGTTATATTCTAAAAACTTGAAGCTTCAGCAAGTCTCAAACCAGGGCATTTTGCACTCAGTGCCTAAACATCAAGACAGTCAGCTTCAGGCTCACAAAACTGAAAGTTGTTTAAGCTTCAGTCTGAGACAAGGATGAATTCTAAAGAATTCTTTAGATAGAAACACACTGTACCCAACCATCATGTAAAAACAAACACTTCTGAAGAAAACCTAAAAGCATTACTGACAAGCACACTGTGTATTTTGTGCTATCAAAAAAGGGCACCTACCTTAACTCCGATAACAGACTTACGATGATAAAAGCAGCAAATTGCTGCAATCAGCATTTGAAAAACATTATAATCCTTCGGCATTTTCAGTTCTGCTGCTTGTGGTTCCTCAAGGCTGAAGATAAACAGCCACTATTAGCAGTTTTCTGAGGTTTAGCAAGCTTTTTGCTATTACCACCACTGCCTGCTACAGCTGCTTACCCCCTACTCACGTATCAGTCTGCAACACTTTCCACAGCCAAAGCTGGTAATATCAACTCAGTACTCGCTGGCATGCTTGCTTCCAGCATGCCATATAGAGAGTGCCAGAAGCCTCATGTGATCCGTTTCACTCACCAGTGAAATCCTAGCTCTTCTATCTTGGTATCCCCTGCCTCAGAGATGTATTTAAGCCACCAGCTCAAGCCAAACTTCTCTTCTTGATGAGATACAATACCTGACTGTCTCCCAGTGCTGATAAAGGTTTAATCAGTTGCTCCAGCTCAATCACACAACATCTCTACCTGCATCATCAACAATATATACACACAACACATAAAAGGAAAAAAACAAAGAGGAAAAATAGTTGATTATTGTTTGATGACTTTTCCTTTTCATACTCGGATAAGAATTAAATCTTTAGCGCTTAGGTTACCAAAGAAAGTTATGTTTATTTTCAATTCGGAAGCCCCTGGCAACCAGTCCTTGGAAAAAAAATAGCACAAAATCAACACTGTCAGCATGAACACTATTAGTAGTGGAACCAAGGTACCTTTAGTATTTAAAGCTAGCAATGGACAGCTCTGGCTTGGTGATAGTCCCATGGGATTGTGCAAAATGCTAGAGAAAAAATAACTGAATTCAGGAACACTTCTGATTTGGCAAAGTAAACAAGCACTTAAAAATAAAAAGCAACATTTTTATTTATTATTCTGTTCTCTTGCACAGTGTAATCCATAGCTTGCTGACCATTAAATCACTCAAAGAATCCATCCTACATACCTCAAGGCCTTCTCAATAACAAAGGCAAAAGGCAAATAACTCTGCTAATTACAATAGCTGTTAGGGACAAGACCTCACCTCCATAAGGGCTCAGTTAACAGCACTGGTGAAAGGAAACAAAATGTACTAGATTGAGGGGTACAAGATAGCCCGTGACACTTAAAAAAAAGAAGCTTTGAAGAGATCAGTCATTTATAACTGGGATGGTACCAAAAAGTCCAGAAGTCATAGATGTTTCAGATCTCAGATTAGGAATAAATTAGTCCCAAGAAGTGGTTAAAAGAAGAGTTACTTGCCTTTTTCATCAGTAACATACATTCCATAATTAGGAGGGCACATATATTAAATGCTTATTGATGTGTTACTTGCAAGACAATACTTCTCACCTAATAATAGAGCACTTCCTTCCTACATCGACTGAACAATGTGAGTGCTCTCAGTGTTTGCATCAAGCAACGAGACTTGGCATATAAGCAGTAGCACTGGAATTTACACGAAGATTCTCAATCATCATAAAACCCCATAACTTACCTAAAAACTGAGGATTAGAGTGGCTGTCCTGATGGAATTCAACATGAAGCACTTCACAGTAGCATGATGCGGTACTTATGACAACAGAGAGGATGCAGTACCCTTTATTTCCTAATTTCTCAAGTTCTAGATTGCAAATCCAACCATTATTGTAGTTCAGTAGTTAACACATGCATATTTCCCCAGGTCTCGATAGCTTTACATGTACTTTCATGTCTTACAGAAAGATCTCTTAGCTTTGCAACTTCCTGTATGACTTGTTTACCCAGGGATACACTGGAATTAGAACTGATATAGTTCTCTAGGTCTAGTTTGAACTATATAATTTTTAATATAGTTCCTTCCCCTGAAACAAGTAGTAAAAACACAGGGGAGGCAAAGAATGAAGTGTTTGCATATGTACATATGTATGATACCTATGTATCTTCCCAAACCTTTTCAACAGGGCTTACATTCCCCCTCTAGTCTTTTCCCCACTGAGAGCAAAGAGACATAAGTGGCATATCTTCAACAGGTTCCCCGGGTTGTAGGCACAATCTCCCCCCTTCAATGGGAATAGCACTGCTCAATCTATGAAGTAAATTTGGCCTAATATGTATTCAACGTGGGCATGCCTATTTTTCATCTGAAAGGCTTGTTACTAAGCAGCACTGAAAAAAGGTTTAAGTGCTACATCCACAGCTACATGAACAGCAGGGCATAAATTACAAACGGTAATTGCCCATTCCTTATTTCCCCATCTGCAATGGAGTAAGTAAAGAATCAAAAATCACGTATGCTGTGAGAATGCCAGAAATAATGAACCTTAAAAAATAATACTGTACGATTTCATGCAGCAGTTGCTGACATTTTTTATCAAAGTACTAACTGGCAGGAAAGAGGGTGCTTTATTTTGATAATGAATCTTTTTTTTTTTTTTTTTTTAACAAAGCTAATAGTATTTTTGTTTCATTTAAGGTTAACACAGCTTCTGCACACAGAGTTCAATGAGGGATGACATTTTTAGGAGTCAGAAGCAGAGGCTTTGCATGACTATGACACCGCAGTATGAAAATTAAGACTACTGAATCTCAAAGAGTACATGAGAAGTCTCTGGTGATAGTATGTTAGTTCCTGCACTGCTGCTTTCAGCCAGCATGGCTGAGAACAGCCTTCAGGCTGCTCCAAATTACACTTCATACGTAGATAAGATTTTACACTTATAAATTTTGACTCGGAGAAAAGAAGGGGGGTTTAGCCATATTTTCCCTCACTTGTCCTGCAACAATTCGCTGGTACTTTGTGTTCTTAGACTCTACACATGAGAAATAAACCATCTGTTTCTTGTACCTTAGAATATACAACCTTTCTGTTAAGTCAAGTTATTGATGTATTTATAATGCCCTTCAGCACCAACAGCTCAACCATCAGCTTCATTTCTTTGTTTTCAGAGATTCTCGCCAAGAACTTAAAATACTGATATTCCCTTCATCTGTTTCTAAGAATAGCTGTCTATAGCAGTTTTGAAAAGTATGCTTGTTCTGAAAGGATTTCTAAGTTCATAGAATTCAAGACCCCTTGAGTTTAAGGACACTTGATCATATATTCTATGTTGAGCTCCTAATAGTCTATGAGGAAGAGAAATTAAGGTGTCTCTGCTGACCCTCTCCATGTTATTACAAAGCCACTAGATTTATTTGGGGTGTTTTCACGGCCTGGTTTAAATTACACCTACCCAGCACTGCATACTGCAACTGTTTCACTGACACAGCTAAACTCTGTCCAGTTCCACTGACAGCACACTGTATAGGCAGGAGTCTGAAGCCTTCATAATGGCTAGTGTGAACCTGCCCTGGGGGAATCCTCTTAGGCTGCTATAATTGTACAGGTTAAATAACACAATGTAGGGATAATTTCTCTAGGAGGGTTTGGTTTCTTTTTCTCTCATCACAAGAGTATGGCTTCAAAGTTTTAAGTGGCTTCAGTAAAGCAACTGAACTCCATAAAAATATAAACACTTGAAAACTCACAAGCAATTGGATCTACAAGAAAATATTTTGAACCAAATACCACCCACGCTCATGGAAGTGCTTACAATTCACACACAGGATTTGTGATTTCATGTTACAGAGAACTTGGGACTAAATTAGATGAGGGAATTGGTGGCTTGCCACTGATATGAATCATTAACAATTTAAATCAGCCTAACAATATTCAGTGAAATACATGTAATGCTTTAGATTTCTCTCCACTAAATGCAAGTAACCAGAAAGCCAGCTGTAAATGCAGAAGGCATGGTGTTCCGTACAAGGGTCAACCACATACATCTGATATGATACAACATGCAGCCAAGCCAGAGCACACAGCTCACTGTGGACTGATGATATCATACAGGATACAGACAAGTCCTTATTACACAGTGCATATGCATATATATGTTGTGAGTGCCTAGGGCCATAAAATAGTACATGTAAGGTTGCAACAAAGTACAACATGAATAAAATTTGAAAGAAAAAATAACCCAAAGAAAATCAAAGCATTTAGATCTTCAGATTGAAACATTCTTCGTTTAATACATAAGGCTTTTCTCTGTAACTAGGCATTTCTTCTTTTTAATATAAGAAAAAGTCAGGAAACGGGACAACTGCTAAATAATTTGTCCATGGAAACAACATCTTCACAATGCCCATTAACATTAAGTTTTAGTACTTAAGCCCTTCAGACACGGTCCATAACCTCTAACAAAGTTCTGTGGGGGATGTCTCCAAGTACAAGCAGTGCCTAACCGCTTGTTGGGCACTACAAACAAGCCAACTGAACACTTTTACAGCTGAACACTTTTTAAAGTGTAGAATAAGTGGAAGGACGCGGATGACAATATTGTTAGCAAGCGTAGCTTACTTTCACTGCCCTTAACTCAACTGTGTAAAGTCTCGCCACCTGGCTCATGTCCTACCATACCTGTGTGAATTCTTAACAGAACTGACTCTTTCATGTTCTCTTCTACAATCTCACTTCCTGCACGCTGTTGCAGCAACTTCTGAGCATAAATCAATAGATACAGCAGCAACTGTAATTACACTTGGTTGCAGTGCACAGGCGTGGTATGGGAGAGGTCAGCATAATTTCTTCCTCCTGTATATCGCAGTTCCATGAGGCGAAGTCAGAAATATGCTGCAGTTGTACAGCAATAGTGAGAAACAAGAATTTGCATCTATTTAGCTTTCAAAGCGGCTTGAATAAATACCTTTGAAAATCTGACTCATATAAAACCCAGATTGGCAGGTATAAGAATTAAGTGGCCAACCAGCTTATGAGCTGCCTACCAGGTCCTAATTTGCACTTTAAGACACCCAACTACCTCTGGAAAAATCTGATTTTTTTTATAACTAGACATACAGCCTTTAAAGTCATCTGGCATTAGGCACAATTTTCCTACTAGTTATCTCCCTGTTAAGAAGCCACCAGCAGGTATAACTGATCCCACCAAATACTAGTATACATATTCTTGAGCTCCATCTACTGTCTGCAAACCCATGTACAAACAAAGGAATTTTGTAATGCTTCACCTGTCTTTCCTTAAATTTCTTCCTTGGATTAGGAAATGGGGGAAAGGAAGAAAGAAAATATGAAAAGGCATGAACTTCCTTTTGTTCAGGATTAGTTCACAATTTATGGTTATACTTCCTTCTCTTCCTGCTGGCTAAGATGTCATTAGTCTAACTTTAGCTTTGCTAGAGAGCATAAAAGAGCTCTTCTTGCATATAAAAAGATGCCATTAACACAACTGCTAACTTCAGAGTTCTGTTTTTGAAAGCTTCCCCAGTTCTGTCAAAATAAAGTGTTTGCTTGTCTGAGATATATACCAATTCCAAATATAATTCAAAGATGAATAAATTCTATAACTTCACTAGGGTTAAGTGGACACATTTCAAAATCAGCTATTAATCTAAAACTCCTGAATACCCGAAAATACTTCCTGTTTATACAAAGGGAGACTTTGGATGTTTAGCACTCAAAAATAAAACTCACAAGTCACCTGGGCTCTGTCAGAGCTCAGTTTTTCAAAAGCCTTTATAAGGGGCCTGCCTCCCTCCCACATTTTTGCACAACACACACTGATGAAGCAAAAGCAACGAGCTCACCTCAGCTCATACACCTCCTTTTCAAGAGGGAATTAACAGAAGGATTTGAAGGCATAGAGGTAATTCTACATAGCCAACACAGCATTATACTCCCTCATTTGTGCAGGTGCTTAGTTCCTAATAGTACCCAACACACAAAAACTCAAAGCTACTCCTTTGACACACATCTCTATTGATGGCATCCCAACTGAATTGTACTAATACCAAATGTACTAATACTCCTCCTGCCCTTTCCACAGGCCAAACTATGTCAACAGAATGTGTCCAAAAAGAAGCAAGATGTACAGACACACAGAGTGTACCAGTCTTGCTCTAATTACCATCTATAAGCATAGCTCCTATCTATAAACTAAAGAGATCAGAAACTTCATCCCTATAGTTTTTATCAGTAAAGCGCACCTGGAATGGTTATTAATAATCTGCCTTACACAAGCTATATACTTACTCCCCCTTGTGGTTAACATGCTTATAAACATTTAAAAACCAGCCGCAGTAGGGCATTGCTGTGAAGGAGCTAAATATAAATATTTTCATGTCCAGTCAGCTTTTGGTTATTAGTCCATCTTCAGCATTACAAAAAGCATCCAACCACATCAGTAACTATCACCTTTAAGGCATAACTCCTGTGGAACAATACGCAGAAAAAAAGGCCTCAAAAGAATACAAAAGTAAATATTCCACACAGGTGACACAGCCCAGCAACAGCTAAGAAAAAAAATCAACACAGAATTTGTTAGACTATAGTCAGATCCTTGCTGTTGTTAACAGTTTAAATATCTCATGTGAAATGGAGTAAAATTCTGTGTGGTATTCATACCTTTTATATATATATATATATACACACATAGACACACACACCTCTATTCATATATGTATATAAAAGCCTACCGTAAGCTGCAAGAACTCCAGCTGATACCACCACACAAAGATGTCTTTTTCTTCTCGTGTCAACTGACAAGTATTGGCACAGAAATTGAAAATGGAAAGAAAAAAAATCAAACTGACTGTACAAGTAAATTAAGTTTTATGCCCTTTACTGCTCAGTCCACACTGAAATCTTCAGATCCTTTTCATTACAGCTGGAGCTGCTCTTACCAAGATAGAGAAAATATTCACTACTATAGTATGGCTATACTATAATTCATCACCTTCCTTTCTTCCCCACAGGTATCGCTTTTGTGAGAAACTGGATGTTTCTTTCTGTCAAGCAAGGCAATTCAGTGCCTACTGCAATGGATTGGGTCCAGGGTTACACCTTGGCTGAATTCAGTGCAGGAAAGCATGGCTTGTCAGAAATGATTATTCACTTCAACCATCACAGTATCTGACAGAAGAGAAAACAACTCTGTTTGCAACAAAAGAGGATCACAAATCAAGGAGAAGCAGACAATGTCTCAGTGCCTTAAAAGTAAAAACCACCCTTGCTTTTTTATCTTTTAAAGTACAAATGCATGCCACCATTTTGCAGTATTTCCTTTCACCAACACTGTCATTTTGATTTGGAGAGATTATCAATAGAAGCTTACAACTGCCAACATTTGAGAGCCACAGGCATTAATTTTTTCGTGAAAAAGGGTAATTAATTTAAATCCAAGTTTCACAAGATCACTAGAAACGAGAATATTACTTCGTACCCCAAAACTTCCACCCATGTTTCAGATTCAAACCTTTGTAGCTTCTGCTTCACATCTGTGAATAAGGCTAACAAAGATACTGAAAAGATCAACTAAGTATCCACTGCCACGAGTATTACTAGTGGTGCCAAGGAAATCATTGCAAGGTAATTTTATAGACACTTTTCACCTCACAGCTCAGTGCAATCTCGGTACATGTAGTGGCTTTTGATGACTCCAGATCAGACATGAGTTAATGAGGAATAATACAAGAAGCAGAATACATTAACAGGGTCAAATTCATAATAGGACAGATGTAAGATTAACCCTTAACATACAAATAGAGATAGTGCATGCTGCTCTAAGAATTAGCAACATTTTAGATTTACCAAAGCATATTAAGCATTACAGAACATGCTCCACAAGCAAAAAATACCCTAAATTCCATTTCAACATCAGGAGAAAGGAATGCAAGAGCCACTGCTAAAAGACTTCACAATAACGGCCAAAATAATTATAGAGCCACTATACGATTGACTGAAGTCATATGAGGATTCACAGAGAGAAAAATGCCCTCCCCACAGGACACTAAGAAAAAAAAACCCAAAATCAAAAAAAAACCCTCCCATAACAAACACAACTTTACAAAACCCAAACCAAACAAAAAAACCCCCAACAATCAAGTACACATAAAAAATCCCCACACCCCACCACCCCCCATCTTTGAGCTAATCAGGGCATTCAGGAATTGGGGGCTGGGAAAGAATAAAAAGCCCCAAACAGCAACAGGCTAACTTGGGAATCTCTCAGAGAACATGATCCAGGACAGCAGACAGAAAAGTGCATTGTCTTGCAGGGCTGTAGAATCAGACTTCCTGCATATTTACTGCAAACAGCAGCTTGGATTTTAGTCATCACTTTGCACCCAAATCATTACAGAACTGTTGACTCAACCATCTTTTCAGAGATTAGCCTGTTGGTCAAACAAAATCCAACATGAGAAAATACTGAAACTTGGAGTAAGATTCCATCATTAATAATGGAAAACTACATTCTAATAAATAATGCAAGTTTTCAGTAACTCCAAAGAAGTAGGGCAAGATTCTCATAATGATTTTAGGGGAAAAGACGACTCGAGCGCTGTGTATTTCAACTACATATGTACTGCCTTAAATCTTTTCTGAAATCTTCCTGGGCTGCCGAAAGCTTTTAAGAATAACTATCATACATACTTAAAGAAATTGTTGCCCCTTATAAGCAGAGAAAAGGCATATCTTATAAGCAACTTTACTACTACCAAAACAGGATGAAAAGTACAACACAAGATGATTTAAGTTACTGCAAAAGCCAAAACTTATCGCATTAGAAAATTAAATCAAGGTAGGGAAATCTTTTCCCCCCATTCTGTGTCTCTACAGAAAAAGCAGCTAACTCCCAACAGTCAGACTACAGGCTTTTTATTACTACAAAAGTTACAATGGAATTATTATGAAAAATGGATTTTACTAGCCATGACCAGATTAGAAAAACACACACCGAGAGGGGTTTTCCTCCAGAGGGCAGTATATAACTATAACTACAACTACCAATCAAGCAACAAACCTGAAAGCGCTCGTTTGGAGACAGGTCAATTTAGGTATTCAGCATTATATTAGCTCTAACAGGATCTTTTATTTCTGATCTATACAGCTTATATACAAGAGGTAACTTCTGTGTAGTGATGTTTCTCAAGCTTCTGTTCCTACTAAATAGAGAAACATGTGGAAAAAGTTATACATCTCTGACTGAACATCACTGACACCGGTAATGATTATTTGAGTTGGATAACAAATCCAGAATGACAGAGAGATGCGTAAAGACAGTCAGCTGTATGAGTATACTCTTTTTCTCCTCAACTAAATACATTCCATCTGATAATTCCACCTTGTGTCATGCTGTTGCCCTTGCTGCAGTTGAAGAGAAGAGGAAAAAAAACAAACCAAAGTAACACATATGCACACAAGGATTCAAAAAGAACCTCCTGATCATTCGGTGCCTTAGTGTCAGGCATTCCTCAGAGGTCAAATACTTCATGTATAACACTGTCAAACAATGCATAAACCCAGCAAACTTACTACTCACAAGTCACAACTCGCATCTCAAGAAGCAAGTCTCCACAGGAGAGTGATACGCAGCAGCTCATGAACAGGTATACGCTCTACCTGGCAACTTTTCCAGTAGTGTGGGGATTTCTCTGATATATATTTCCATGTCTAAAAAAGGCTTCTTGCAATGGAATTCCAATGTCATCAGGAAGAATTCTTTCCCAAACTGTAACTACTTATCATGCTGACAGATTTTTTTCCCCCTAAACTTTCCCAACCATCCATACACACACACAAACTCCATGTTTAATAGTACCATATTATCTTCTTGGCACAGCTATTAGAATACATTAGAATATGAGAGCCAAACATTCACACATATATTTTACTGATATCCACAATATCACGAATTTGTGCAATCAACTGCATAAACTGCATCAATAAATCTCATCACCTGATCAAAGTTCTCTGAAGCGGAACAAAATACACAATATTGTTCTACCTTGCAAAGCTACAAATAATGACCAATAGATCAGAATGCCATAAAAAAAGTATTTTCAGTTGAGTTCACAAAATTACAGTAATTTCTACGCCAGTTTGCTTTCCAACAAAATCAAGGCGTAAAAACAGGGAAAAAATTAATACTGTGGGGCAGAGACAAACAAGAATCTTTCAGTAGAACCCAGAAGGGAGTAATTTTTTTTCTGCAGCTGTAACTTCCTTAGACCAGTGACAGCTTTTTTAAAGTCTGAATCTAAATATAAACCTCCCTTGTGATCATGCTGAGCAGATAATCAGTCATAAATTTTCGGTTTTTTCCACTTATAGATTAAACTCCAAAACCTCAGGCCATAATAATACTCATCAACTCATAGGCGATACGTATTTCTGTAATCGTTAGCACTATTCCCACAGGAAATGTGAAAGGAGGAGGGAAATCTGTTTTTCTTTCTTCCACCCTCATAACAGCCTTAATGACTACAGCACAGACTTTTATAAAAAGATCCTAAAGTATTTATAGTGAATAGGAATGGGATAGAAAGCTATCTTTAGTTCACATGAACTTGATGAAAATGACTCACAAGAACTTCTCTGACACACTCAAATCTGCCAGCACTTGATCCTTTCCCCCCTGCAGGAGTCTGTTCTGTGGACATGCAGACTCAGGGTGTGGGAAGAACCTGCTGAGACTACCAATGGATCTATTATTTGGCTCATAAAACTTGTAAAAATCTCACAGAATGTACAACGTGCTACTGTGTCCATAAATCTCTTTCATGACTTGGTTAGCAGCCCAACTCAAAGCAGTCTGGCCTGTTTTCACTTCTATCATAAAAGGGTTTTTTGAAAGAGCCATTTAACTGTGACCATGGTTTCGGCAAGACTGTGAAAACAAAGGAAGGGTTGAAACCATACGGACACTTCAGTACTTAGGCTTCAGCAAATCAGTACTTTTTCCCTTAGAACTTGCTTTTGCATAATTAGCTCTCTATGTACTGGATGAACTAATACATCAATATTCAAGGTGCAGGAAACTGCTATTTGTTACCTGTAATTTACATTAAAGTTTCAGAAACTATACTGCATCTGTAGAGAGCATTCTCTAATAAAAAGCCTTGAGAAGATTAATATAATAATCAGCACTTTCTGACTTGTACCTTGAACAGAATAGACCAGGAGAAAAAACAATTCATTTTGCCTTTCTTCTGTCCAGAGTATTTAGAAATACAATGAATTATTTATGCTACTTTTAGTAACCAGATTATAGCAAGTAAAGGCTTGCATAACAAGCAAATTGATACACTCAGCTTTTAAGTTTGCCATCAGTCTCTGTGACTTACACAGCAATGCCTGTTTGTAGTCACTACTGCCACAACAAACACCATCATATTCTTTTCACTGAGAAACACAGCACATTGGATCCAAAAAGCCCAAACAAAAAACCAAAACAGTGTTATTTTTTCACAAACCTGAATGGATTTTCTGCATTCTATTTACAGCAGAGCCCAGTTCCCTATCAGGAGCACATTCTCAACAAGTATTAATCATCTTTCTTATGGGACTCACAAGAAACTCAAGTAGCATGCTGCAGGATCAGCATGGCTAAGGGCAGGCACAACTAAGACACAGCTCAAGCAGGGCCTGAAGGTCCCCGGCTGAGCTTAAATGGAGCCCTCACTCTGTGGATGTGGGTGCAAGTTCTAAGAGAGGCTGGTCAGGACAAATGAGTGCCCTCAGGGTCCTGACAGTACAATTTGCTTGGGACTTCAACTCTTTGGTAGAATCACCAGCAGCCAGACCACCCTAATATAACTTAAACTTCTGCCATGTACTACTTGAAAGAAAACCTGCCTTGTAAAAAACTGCATTAAGTCAAAATCTCTTTAGAGTAAGATGAAACACTAATCGCTATCAAGACTTTGAGTACAATTAGCTTGTTCTAGTTTTGAGGTATGCTTGATACACCATACACAATACTCAAGTTTGTGTTTTCAGTCAATCAACACTTCTCTGCCTTGGGACATTACCAGCTATATTTTCCTGGGCATCAGAAATATGAATCTGTTTCTCAGAACTTCAGTATCCTGAATCAGCAAAATCAGATTCCCAAAAAGGCTCATTTTCTCCCTCTTCTCATACTATCACTTCTTCATTTAAAAGTGTTTGTTTCACCACTTAAGCATCACCCATCAAAGCCAACCCAACTGGCACTAACTCTCTTGGTCAAACTAAATATGCACACATTATATGGCAAACTTGTGCAAATGGCAGTGTTGGTACAAGCATTGCAAAAAGCTAGAAATCTATTTTTCAGCTTTGTAACTTGAGTAGGTTAGTGTTTTGCAGTTCATACTGGACTTAACACTGCCATGAGAATTTATTCAAGAAGCTGAAAAACTTATAAACATTAATGCAATTGCTACTACAAGGTGAGTTAAGGAAGACAATGAACACGTACTTACAGAAACTTAAGCCAGCAAAGGGGGTTCCAAGATCCTGTTGGTATGAATTCTGGCACATCTTTTATAGTCATAGTAAACTGATAACAAATTATCGGTGAAAGGCCTCCTTTATTTGGTGTTAATGATAATTTTTTGTGTAAGAATACATTTCTGAAAGCAGTTTTGTTACTAACCTAGACTTTCACAGCCAAAAAATGTTGGAGGGGCTAGTAATGTCACTAAATTGGGGACAAAACTTATAGGTCTCTAAAGGGAGGGGTACACACAGGAAAAAATGAAAGAGAAAGGAGAAAAGAAGGCAATGGCAACCCTTGTATTCTCCTTCACAAGACTTTTCCCCAGGCTTTCTGCCCCGACATCAAAGTTTTAGTAACTAAGCTTAGCACCAGTGTTATTGACAAGAGTCCAAGACAAGCTTCTACTAGAAAAGTTGAAAAGATCAGAAACCACATTTGTAATATAGAACTTGCTGCAACAAGACAAGACACACATATTGATGAATTGGCACATGAAACCTCTGCCTTCTACTTGGCCATATTATTAAAACTGTAACAATGTACTCTATATAGCATAATGCAAGATAGACAGTAAATTAAATAGGGCAATTAACATGTCCACCACCTAGTTGCTTTTGGCATCCCCTCTTCTACAGTATTCTTCAGAGGGCTCTTGGCCTTCTCTGTCTCTGCTACTTCACCGTATCCCAACTTAAGGCTGGAATTGAACCCAGGGACCTTGCAACACTGAGCTTTTTAGAGCAGAATTCCTGCAGCAGCCCTCAGAGTCCTCTGGTAGCACCTTTTCCACAGACCTTTGTGTTCTGTTCTTCCTGTTCTCTTCTTTGAAACCCTAATTCCTACCTCCACTCCAACCCCAGGCATAAAACCCAGGAGAGGACCCCTCCACACTTTCAGGCAAATTAATTCTTTGCACTTGCCTTTGGTAGTGACCTCTCCACACTGCATTACATATTCCTAGTTTACTTCTGCGATCAACCTGAATGAACCCTAACGTGGACACTCTCTATTTCCCTCAACTAGGAACACCCACAGAGGGAATTCTAGCAACAGAATCCAGCTGTCTCTCAAGTTCCTTCCTCACCAAAACTCTAACCTGAAGTAGAAATTCAGGTGTCTTTCAGGCTGCGCACATGAATAGGTGCAGAAATACCCTACGTTCAAGGTTAACCTTTTCTATTGGACACTGTTCAGAAGATTACTGTCTTCAAAAAGACAGGGAACAAAGCCCAACAATTAAAGAAGCCCACTGTTGAGAGACATAACATAGAAGCCAGATCTCTTCAAGGTTCTCAGAAATAATATTCACTTAAATGAAACATGTTGAAAAGTACTAATTCAGTGGAAACTGCAGCACTGCAAGAGACTCGCAATGCAGAATTACACCCCTAAGGTGCCTTCCAGATTTTCTATATTGCCAACTGAGGACTGGTTTTTCAATAAAATTGATGAATGCTCCAGAATATGTTTATTCTAACAAAATACACATTTATGATATTTATTTTTTTCAGCACTTAGATCTTGTACAAAAGGAAAACAGAATTTACAGGTTTGCCAGGATTCCAGTTACTTTTTGGATCAGAAGTGAATTTCCAACTGCAACAAGTAATAAGTATATTCCTAAAACCATAAACCTAAATCTGACATTTTTATGACCTTTTCAGATGTGTTCCTTTATGTTCCCTGAAATCCATAAGCAATATGGATTCTTTTAATCTACTAACAAAGGCAAGTTCATAGGTAGTCACCACAGAACTGAAGAGGCCCCAGTATAAAAATGCAACCTACCCCCCAAAGTAAAATGTCCACAAGCATTCCACTGAAGCAGGCAGAAAGTAATCTGACATTTATAATTAATTTTTCTGTAGCAAAAGATAGACAAGAGCAGTATTTAACTACAATGACTGAAAATGCTCTGGCAGTGCTGGTTATATACCAAATGAAATATTCTGAGCATAAGAAATGGTACCTTACCTTGACATATTCCAAAGTAGGATCCAGAATGTTCTGCTCTCTGTGAGAAAATGAAGCAAGGAGAGAGGAAATAAAAAGAAAAAAAAAAAAAAAGAAAAAAGAACCACATGGTAAGCGCAAATATAATGTCATACTGAAGAGATGCATTCATACAAGCAATAGGCTACTAGGTCATGTTAAAACCCTTGTTAAAAACTGTGTATTATAGCTAGATCAGTTATGCTATCTAACTTTTCACAAAATCACTGATTTCTTCTAGGAGGTCAGGTAAGTAGAGCCACTAGTAATTACTGTGAAATAAAGCTAATTACACAGTCTTAAGCAGACCAAAAACAATCTTGAAATTTCAACAGATGTCTGAAAATACTTGCCTAAAAATATGTGAAATACTACCTAGAACATTTGAAATAAATTTAAGACAGTTCTTCCAATAGGTCCTAGTTTTATTTCTTTGCATGTTTTCCTATTTAAGCTACTGCTACTGACAGCATTGAGAGGGCATTGCTAACACAAGAAAACAGAAAGTAAAGCATTCACTTTTTATATAAACAAAGTAAAGAATTCATAGATTAGCAATGGTAGAGTGTTTTATTTTTCCATTTGGAAAAATAAATATGGTTCTTGCAGTCTTTTAAAAAGTTACCAGCATTATCACAATTTCACCATGACAATTATCTGAAAACCAGACAATTAAGTCATTGCCCTATTAAAAAAGAAAATAAAAAAATCTCTTTTGCAAGTTTTCTATACATACGATGGCAAAAGGCCCAGAAGCCATAAATAAAAGTAAAAAGAAACATATGTCCTCAAAGGGTTTTGTGTATTTGGTTTTGCTTGAGAACTAGCAAGTTAACAGAGTTCGCAGCACATGACTGGATACTTTCTACAGAACCTGGGATGACACACATGGTGCTGGCCTTCAATACAAACATATGAGGCACAATGAAAACTGCAAACTTACAGACAGATCAGGAGCTTGTTACAACAATCACATTAGCCACACGGAAAACATATACCCCATAAATGTTTGGTGGAAATAGTTAGAATGATGTAACATTGTTTTGAATGTAACTGTGCATTACCTGAAGCTAAGTTATAATTTTATACTCAGTTTTTGGCCAGGTTCCCTAAGAGTTTTTAACCCAGAACACCTACAGATAGACAAAACAGAGCCCTCCCACTCCTCAGCCCTGCCCATGAATGATGGTGCTCAGCTGTTCAAGCTGTTCAAGGGTTACTGTTTCACATTATCCCAATATTTATCCAGGGTCAAGTTCCATTCCCAGCTTAGTTAAAAAAAAACAAACAAAAAAAAAACCCAACAGCAACAAAGCTACTAAATTCAATGGAAATAGAATTCTCATGATTTAAAACTTTTCCCACCCAATATACAAAGAAGGGATAGCTTGGTATCTGCACACACATAAACTACATACAAACATACCAGGAAAAAAAAAAACAAGGGTAAAGCACAGAGGAAAAAGAAAAAGGAAGTTTCTAAACAGAAAAAAAGCTTTCTTTCTCAATGCTTTGCAATTTGACTGGGGGGGCGGAAATACCATTCTTAATCAATTCAGCAAATTCATTAAGCATGGCTGAACTCCTTTCACATTCGAATGATCTATGGAAAGTTGTGCCAGTACCAAATGCTTCTGAAACACTTTGCAGTTTAATTCTTCACTTGCCCGTGGAGTCGTTCAGGACAAAACATCTACCAGCACTGCATATGCAACACACTCCAAAAAAACGAACCTCAACAATAACACAAACAACTAGCTTACTTGCTTACTTCAGCAGTAAGCATGTTTTGTCAAGGACTGCATTTACAAACTCCATTCCTGCAGGCTAGCCTTGCTACAGACTCCACTGTTCCCACCCAAGGTACAAGACAAAAAATCTTCAGGACAGATCAAGCCAAAGCAAAATGTAGGAGGTAAAAAAGCTTTAGAGACAAAATAGTCTACTTACTGCTATATAAAGCAGAAAAAACAGAAGACAGAGATAAAGAAGTGATAGGCTGGAGAGTATGGAACTTTGTCTGGGGACAGGTGAGCAGTCAATAGAGAGTTTGTGGGTCAGGGTTAAAGGGAGAACAGTGACAGGAGACATTATTGTGGGGATCTGTTACAGACCACCTG
>WYDI02008441.1:0-77209 GCA_009867235.2 Psittacus erithacus | reverse complement strand
CTAGGGTCTTCATTCTCACAGTCCCTGCATCTGCCTTCCAAGACTTGGGTGGTGTGGTCAGAGCATTTGCCAGTGAATACTGAGACAAAGAAGTCATTAAGAACCTCAGCCTTCTCCAAATCCAGGGTAGCCAGTTGTCCTGATAGCTTCTGGAGGGGGCCTGCATTGTCCCTAGTCTGTCTTTTATTTGCAATGTATCATAATTATCATTATGGCTGCATCATGATGTACAAACAAACAGGCTGAACTAAGGTTGCACAGTGAACCTTGAATCTTTGATTTGGTAATGTTTTAGTGCTTGACTTTGAAACCTTATGGAAAATATTTTAACAAGAACTTTGTGTTTAATTTCCTAGTGTTGTTAAAAAGAAAAGTAAACTTTAAAACAAAGCTCCATTGTGTGGCTCATCAGTGGGTTTTGACACTAGAACTACAAGACAGAAAATTCTGCTATTACATTTCAGTGAAAGACTGACGCTATCTGTATTCCTCCGTATGAATCAGTTACACAGGGGAAGAGGTATTCTTTTCCAGAGGAACCCTCAGCTATTTGCTAATAGCCAGAGTTGGGGTGAAATTTCCTGCCAAGTTCCTGAGGGGGGTGTGCTTTCATGTGCTCATTTGTCCCAAGTGTGGCTCTGTCTGTGCTGTCTCCTCCAGCCTGTTCCTGATCTGCCTCTGCCCCACTTCTGGCTCCTTTATTATTCTTCCCAGTTCTCACTCCCCTGATAGCCTCAGCCCTTCTCCTCTTGCTTTGTCAGTCCTTGTATTCTCCATGCCACAGCCTTGCATGGCCCATCCCAGCCTCACCTGGTCAGTCATCTTGTTGCTCTGAGGCACTTGTTCAACCAGTCTCTTTGAATTCTGTGTCTCCCTGTGGCATCTTGTTGCGTGCTCCTTAAGTACCTTCTTTGGCGCTTGTCTCTCTTCTCAGAAGCATTTTCCTCACAGTTCCTACTCTCCTCATTCATCAGAGTACTTCATTAAAGCCTTTTGCTAAGGCAATGCTAGTTTCATGCCAGCATGTCATATCTTTAGCTCTCCCAGCATTGATGGCTGCTAGCCCCAGCAGTTACTTTGCAGTCCGTTTCTCCTCTAGTCTTTATCCACAGAGTCTGCTGCTCCCTTGAACACTTTTCAGCTGCAGCTCCCAGACTCTGCCGGACTCTGTTTTTGTCCCTCAGGCTGTCGGTCCTGGTGTATTTCTCCAGCCCTTTCCTCAAGTGCACCGGTTCCGGTGTTTGTCCTCTCTGCATTCAGGCTTCTTCCTCTTGTTGCCTAAGCAGGGCTGAGCGAGTCACGGAGAGCATAAAAGAAAGTCTCCTGCCTATCAGGTCTGGTGCCTGCCCTCCCCTGCTCTCCATGCTTCTTGTCTGCGCTGCTATTAGCCTGCAACCACAGCAGGTAACCAGCAGACAGAAAGACTAGTTTTGCCTCCATATGTCCAAGCTGGAAGGATCCTGCTCAGCTCCTCGGCAGGGATGGTAGGTGTCCAGAGAGCAAAGGTAAGAGCTGCGTGGATGGAATTCATTTGGTCAATCTGTGATGGCAGAGTATTGGTGCAGCAGCTGTAAGACCTCAGAGAGTCTTGGAAGGCTTTCTGTAGTGGATGCCAATCTGCAGAGATTGACATTGAAGATGTTTTAATTGATAAATACAAACTTGTTTAGAAAAAATAATAATCTGGTGAAATTATGTTGTTAGTCACCTGGGCCCTAGGAATAGTTAGATCAAACTATTTGCCTTTGCAAAGAAGGATTGCTAGCAGATGAGGAGAGATTAAAAGAAGTTGATTCTCTCTGCAAAACCAAAAAGGTTGAGAGGGCATACCATGCGGGCTATGAATATATCAGGGAAGCAAACAAGTTATTCAAGGAAATGAATAATGGTGGTTGCAAGAAAACAAAAGAACAGGAATAAGTTTTGGGTGGCAACCAGAGGAAGATTACTTGTAATCAAGAGAGTAGTAGGTTCTGGAGAAGCTTTCTTGACAGAGCAGTGAGATGAAACCCAGACTTTAAAAGCTTTACTTTTTACCTCCTGGTGCCATATTTATATCTCAAAGACTTATCACTCTGACAAATGTAGACAGATTTTTAATGCAGATGGCAAAAAGCCTATGTCTAGCTTAAAGGACATTCACATTTGAAGTATCCATCCCAAAAGCTGGAGTCTTCTCAGAAAAGATCACTACGGTATTTTTTTAGTGTTGACAAATAACTACTGGATGTTTTCATCCTCTTGCTCTCAGGCTTCTCAGTCAGCCTTTGACTAATATTTTTCAAGAAAATTCAACCTCAGGCAGGGAATATTTTCAACCAAACGTGATAAAAGGCAACTTAAAATGGATTTTGTAAGAGAAAAGAATCCTGTAATTATTAACAGTATTACTAGTGTTGTGTAATTATAAGAACTGTGCTTTCAAATAGTTAAATGTTGATTGATTGCAGGATCAAGTCTTGAAACTTTGTTTTAAAACATGGGATTGAAACAGTTTGAAAAGAACAAATTAATGTTTCATTCTATAAGGAGGGAAACTTATCAGTCAATTGTTACTAAAAGCAGAATATCAATACTATTGGTTTAGATTTTCATTGTGTCATTAAAAAAATGTTCTTAGTCCTCCCTCTTTCTATTTTTTTTTCTTGAAAACAATCTGTGCCTATCTGAGATTTAAAAGCTCCTTTGAACTTCAGTTTGTTCCTTTCTATCCAGAGTGTTTTCATACTCTGATATACCTTTTATGGCAGGAATAATTTGGTTTGCTGTTAAAACATACATAACATAATACAATCTACAATGAGAAGTTTAGAAGGCGAAGAGAAGTATTTGAAGATATATGATTTCTTATTCCAGGCTCTTCCCCTGTTACATGGTTGGCCTTGAAGGCATAGTAAGCAGATATCTCTGTGCCCTCATCAAATCTTAGTTGTTCTGTCACATTATTCTCCTTTGTGTCTGGCAGACTGGGGGGATCTGAATGGATGCAAGATAGCTGCAATTAAAAATTAATACAAAACCTATTTTTAGGTAATGGGAAAGAGTTTGGGTTTTTTTGGTTTTTTTGTTCAACAGTTACATACAGCAGTTATCTAAGGTAGATGCATTTCTTTTACAGAAATTATTCACAATTTTGAGACCATGAAATTCTGACATTTTAGGTATTAATATCTATGAAGCATTAATTTTGAAACAAGGTAAAGATAATTATAATGGGAGTAACACTTATATGTTGCTGATGGTTTTAGCATTAAACTCAAATACCTGTTCCCCATGCTGTAACTTCTTCCCAGATACTCCAAGCTCAAAAGTCTCATCTGCAAAGCCTTCAGTGCCTTTCTGTTGGCTAATGTAGGTAAGCTATTTCAAGATTAAGTCCTCCAGTTCATATTGAAAAACTAAACAGAGGAAATAGGTGAGGAATAAAGGAATGGATTATATATGCGGCATATCAGGGCTGTCATGATGATGGTATTATTAATTTTCAAGTAACATTCAAAAAGAATCACATTTTTGTTAGAAGTTTCCCTAAGCAGCTTTTCAAGAGCACTGATGGCTTGGGCACAACACAGCTAGTTTAAGCTGAATGTTACTTGGCCCCACTTAGACACAGGTCTTGGTTGCACTGAATGAAGTATGCCTTGATTTTCAGTTGTTCATTCGAAAACCAAAAAACAATGAGCAGCTTTTCCTTGCAGAGCAACATACTTCCGATGCCTTATTTTGCTCTTACAATGGCTATCTTCCTTGGTGGAAGCTGCTGAGGTCTGTGGAGATTATCTCGACAGTATCTGATCCATCGGCTCATCTCACAGAGGGAGTTACAAATGTGGAGCATCTCTCAACTTTCTGCTCTTGAAGAAGATCACCCATAAATGAACAAAATTAAACAGAAACTGTACTTGTTGTAGCATAATATTCACTATTTTTGGTGGGTTTTTTTTTTTTTAGCTACTACAAGATGGTATTACTTCAGGCCAATAAGTACTTGAAATTTGATGTATCTCTGCAGAATTGATACGTGAGCTACACTGTGGTTTCTGTTGCCTCCCTTGCGTGTCTCATCCAGGGACTGCTTCAATTTTTTACCCATTACTACTTAAAGTAGAATTTATAAGCAGTCATTGGAGCAGGGATCAGAATGAAGCACATGCTTCTGCTCAGAGAGAGCCTTGCGTGCTCTGATGCAGAGCGCTATGCTCCCTCTTCCTCATTCCATACCAAGAAATCTTGAACTCTTTTTTTTCTAAACCTGTACCACTTCCACAATTAGGAGGTTGTTGGCAGAACAGTCTCTAGGCTGGCTGATGGGAGATGATGGTTTGTGTAGGTTGCAAGCTTCTTAAGACAATAAGGACAAGGTAAACAGCTGCTTCACTTCTTTCAGGATTCAGGAGAAACTAGTGTGTTCAACTGTTATGAAAGGATGACTGAGGACCAATTTCAGGAGAAGATTTGAGGGGTATCTTATGTCTCTGAAGAATGAGATGCTACGTCATCCTGGATGACCAGGGGTTTTTTTGACTACTTACTTCTTACCAAAACCTCAGTTTTGCTTCATGTCAGTTTTAGACTTGCAGGTAGATGGTTATCCAGTAAACACAGTTTTGATGTTATAAAACTGTATTGCAATGAGCAAGTACATATGTGGATCTAGCCTCTATCCATTTTCATTTCATTTCCTCAAATAACCTATTTCTTTCATGAAAGTTGGTTATTTTAGAAGTGGAGGGATGGTAGAGATTGACCTACCTAGCATCCAGAAAAGATCCTGTCTCCTTTCGAAAGCCTATGAAAGGATCAGCATTTCCTTGTATGAATACAATCACATGCTCAAAATGCATGTGGCGGAATAAACACTGAATGCTTATTTCCATCTTCTCATACCTTTAAAAAGAAAGAATGGAAAATCTCTCTACAGAGCAATACTTTGTCTTGATGTTTGAAAAGCCTACCAGTTCACAAAGGTAGTTTAACATAGGCTCAGACCCTGGATGCTCAGGAGTTCTGGATTTTGTGTATTTGCCTTCCAGCTTTCTGCTTGTTGCTTTATAAATGATTGGCACAGAAGCATAAAAATATTTATTTAATATGGCTGTTTCTCCATGGGTGGATTTTTGATGATATTCTTTTATTTTTTATTTTTTAAACTTAGCATTGTTGGGTTTACATTGCCCTTGTTTATACTTTCATTGGTGTGTCTGTTTCGGATTTTGACCATTTATGACAACATGCAGACCCAAGGGACTTGCATAGCCTGATTATATATGTTAGGTGTTTTGTATTCTGCATTGCATTATCATCTAATCAGGTTAAAGTGGTAAAGATTTACTAATGGGAACACATTCAGTTGCCCTAGATTTTATCTGGAATTTATTAAGTTATTATACTTTAAAAGTTGATCCACTTTAATATCAGCTGATCTGGGATGTTAAAGGACAAAAATAGCCTGTTACATTCAACTGGTACTCTAAAATATTCTAAATTAGAAGGAATGTTGTTGAAACACACTCAGCTCATAATTCAAACACTTAATTTCTGTTCATATTTATCCATTGCCCACAATAAACATAATGAAAAGAAAATGTATTTCAGGAATTCTGAGATAGTTTAGTTTAAGTGAAATATATATAACTCATAACTAAACTGAAAATTAGGTTTCAGACAATGTTGACTTGTACATCTCAACAGCTTCAAAAAAAAACCAGTGTGAAAGGACTCATTGCAGTGGAAAATCTTCTCAAAGATAAGATGTAAACATGCAAGATGCTTCATTATATATATCATTAGCTATGCCCAGCATAATCTCTGATGTGTCATAGAGTTGGGGAATTTTTGCAATATGATGATAATTCAGTATCAGCCTCTCAGCAGCTTTTGCCAACTGGACTTCTTGACCAAGTTTAAAACCTGACCTCTGCTAATGCTTCTGCCTTGAAGAATGACAGTGCAAAACCCACTGCTGTTCTTGAGGGATATCAGATCCTACGCAGCAATGGCTTATCTGATACATGATGTTGTGTGTTACCTTACATCTTTTTCCAGCTACACCATCTTCCACTTAGTTTCCACCTGATCTTCTGTAGTGCTGCACCAGTGATAAACAGTCCTTCTTGCCGTCATCAAAGGAAATTGTGCTTTGGTACTTGGCCAAATTAATCTCTTACAAGAAGTATAGTAAATACTTCTTTGAAATCATCCCCATTACTGGAAACCAGCTCGCTTTTACAGCACAGTAGCAAGTCTGACTCTTAGGCGGCTCCTGCAAATCACCTGATTACAAAGAAAACTGTAGATACTGGCAGAAATTAGTTTTGCTCTCCTAAATGCTTCTGAGCGCTTTGCCTCCCAGGGCGCAGCGCTGAGTACTCCATGTGCAGTTTGCGCCCCGCTGTGGTACTGCCTGTGAAATTCAATCCTGTAATTTGAGTGCAGAGTAAACTGCTTAGATTTGCTTATGTGTGACCACCAGGCTTCAGCGCCCAAGCTGCCATATGCATAACTGCTATGCAAATGCAACGCTTCCATCTGACCAACAATAGGAGCTACACATAAGTCCTTAGGCTAATGAGCAGAAGGAATGCATAATCAGAGGCATAGAATAAGCAGCTACAGCATCTGGGCTGTGGTGTTATGGGCCTTCAACCTTAAAAGGGTCAAGCCCTCACCCTTTCTGAGTCCCAGAGCAGGCTAAGTAAGGATGTATCTGATCAACATTTTAGTGGATATAAAAGGCACTTCACTCATGTAACCCAAAACAGTGTTGGTATTATTAACAGTTCTATTTTTCATTTGCATACAGCAGTGTGCTTTATAGAGCAAGAACAGAAGTGACTTACATGTTCTGATTTTAAGACAATACAACCATTTTTTTTTTTTTCCACGTTACCCTTATTGGCCAGGAGCCCTTTTTAGGATAGTACAAGTGTTCAGTATTTGTATTTTTCGAACCCATTAATGTGGTGCTATAATCATGGGATGCTTTTTTGGGACTTACAGTTAGAAACGAACCATCCAGTGGGATAAGTGGTAAGCATGTTGTGAATAGTGGTTGGCCAAAAGGAGAACAATTACAATCTTGTTTTCAAAGCTATTAATTTACTCAAGAGAAATGGTTGTTCGGTACGTTGTAAATGTCTCTGAAATAGCAAAGTTGAGATTCTTAAAAATAATTACTTTCTCATAGCTCTGTGTACACATTACTCAGAAGCATCTCCATGCTGAATAAAAAAGTAGACTGCAATTAAGTTAAAAGTTGACATTTCTTAGACAAGAGTTTGCTAGATTTTGCTGTTATGAAAAATTCCTTTCTGAAGTTTCTACCCTGTTCTGAAAATGAGATAATGTGATTCCTGAAGAGTTAGTGAGCTGAAGTAGGGTTTGTTAATTTGTTTATTATTGCATGCATTAAGTAAGGCAGAAGATCAGCTTAAAAGAAGATGGTGAGTTGTAATACACAGAGATGCCAAAGGTTGCTCTACCATTGCCGGTTCAGTTTGATTTCTCAAAAATACAGTAGTGGGGTCTCCTCACATAGCTTATCTTCAGTACTGTAGCACAGCTAAACAGGACAGTCTCCTTTTCCCTAAAACTGACATCTCAGCAGAGTATAGAGGATATGTTCAGATGGAACCATCACTCAACAATGCTTTCAGTTTCTAAGGGTAGGAGGAGCTATAGAATTTGTTAGTATAAAAAACAAGAATGGGCTATTATGGCCTCTTTTGAGAAAAGGAAATCCTGCTGGTTAAAAAAATGTAGTGTACTTGCAAAGATAAATCTGAGAGCTGAGAGATCTTTCTTCAAAGCCTCAATAACTGCTCTTGTGCTTTGTACATCCATATTCCAAGCTGCTACATAAATACTAACTTATCACCATAGCATCCTCACAACATCATGTCTGAGCTCTTTCTAATTCTCATATTATAGACTAGAAATGAAGAAAGTGAAGAAACTGGAAGGTAAAATCTCTCTCTATGGGTGTGATCCAAAGATATTGAGAGTTGCTGAGCAGGCAGTAGAAGATTGAGGCCTAAAAGAGGATGTTCAGAGCTGGGATTAAAGGGAGCACTTTCTCTTTCATGGCAAAAATCTGGAGCTAAGGATAGGCCACAAGAAGCCTAATCCCTTACTTAGCACATCAGAGGACTTGTTTGCCCTACCTGGTACAGCAAAGTGCCCTCTGTGCCCTGCAGCAAGCTGTGCACTTCCAGCTCCCGTCGGGAAGACACCTGTATGAGACCATGCTGCTTTTTGAGAGCTTACAGAGAGTCTTAGTTTATTATATAAACTGGCAGCAAAATATTCCCGGCACTAGAAAATTATGAAAGCAATCAGGGGTGGGATCAGTCTTCTCATGTTTCTGTTTTTCTGCACTTAGCTCTTGCTCTCTCCACATCACAATTCAGCAAATGAGAATTCAGTTAATTGGTTTGATGTATTCATTCCCTCCCCCTCTCCCCTTTTGAACTTCTGCATGAAGTACTGTAGAAGGAGAAAAGAGGGCTGGGATAGAAGCGAAGGAGGTCAGGAGGAACAACCACTAATAAGAGATCCTCTCTAATTTAGTGGGTTATTCAACTATATGTTATTGGCAGCTTTGTGTATAGCAAAGAGTGCATCATCTTGTTACACTAAGGTATACAGGTTTTGAGTTTTAAAATGGGTAAAATACCCCCAGTGTAATGATAATGATTCACTTGTCCACCTCATGAGACAGAAAAAGGTTCAGATAGCAACAATAAATTTTAAGTTTTATCAGATCTCACAGTAGAAATTCCTCCTGTAAGTAAAGGTATATTTTAAACCCCTCAAAACCAAACAAGCAAAAGGGCTATTAGAAAAGCCTAAGATAATAGCTGTTTTAGCATAAAAAAATCTGGAATCTAGATGGGCTGAATGGGGGCTGTCTCTGCCTAACAAAGCATACTACACCTCTCTAGGCTGAAAGTAGGATACCCCTAAAAATTAACATCATACTTAGACCAGCACCAGGTTGCACATTTAAAAGACTGTCACGATAGCTCCTGCGTGAAGTCACAAATCAAACCCATCGTTTCCTAGAGGTTACACATTTAAAAGACTGTCACGATAGCTCCTGCGTGAAGTCACAAATAAAACCCATCGTTTCCTAGCCAGGTTCCCTGGAGAAACCACAAGTCTCTCTACTCAGAAATCCAGAATCATAGAATGGTTTGTGTTGGAAGAGGCTTTAGAGATCATCTAGTTCCAACCTACCACTAGACCAGGCTGCTCAAAGCCCCATCCAACATGGCCTTGAACATTTCCAGGGGTGGGGTATCTGCAACTTCACTGGGCAACCTGTTTCACTACCCACAGAGTAAGAAATTTCTTCCTATGAGGAAGAAATCTAAATCTCCCCTCCTTCAGTTTAAATCCATTCCCCTTTGTCCTGTCACTACAAGCCCTTGTGAAAAGTCCCTTGTAAAAAGCTTTCTTGTAGGCCTCTTTTAGGCACTGGAAGCTGCTGTAAGGTCTCCCCTGAGCCTTTTCTTCTCCAGGCTGAACAACCCCAAGTCTCTCAGCCTGTCAGCAGAGATGCTCCAGCCCTCTAAGCATCTTCATGGCTCCCTCTCTGGACTCGCTCTAGAAAATGCAGAGAAACGGCACCTTGCCCCTCATCCCGCCCTGACAGCCCGTGTATGACACTGTATCCGAAATCGTCAACATAGTGTTAAAGTGTTACTGTTCTGACATCTCCGTTTCCCACTTCACTCCAAACAGGGAAGCTAGAAATGGCTGTAGCCTAATCCCTGCGCTGCATCGCTTGTTTACGTTTCTGGAAGCGCTTCTATTTGGGGGAAGGGAGAGGAGAATTACTTGGAAGCCTGGAGGTGGATACAGTTTATAAAACGGGATCAGGCGTTTGTTTGCCGAAGCTGCCTTGGCAAAGCGTGACCGAAAGCTGCCCGGTGTGCCCCGATACCCAAAGGGGGCTGCCCTGAGCAATCATATCCCTCCCTCCCTGGCAGTGCCCGGGAGCGCGGAGGAGGGGGTCCATCGGGGCTGCCAGGGCGGTAGCACAGCTCCCGCCGCCCGGCACGGGGTCCCGCGGGCCTGGGTCTTTCCCAGAGCCGGGTTTACACGAACCGTTTCAGCAGCAGCTCGGTGGCGGCCGATCTTCCCCGTGTCCTGGCGGGGGAGCCAAACGCTATGGATTTGCAGCCCGGAAGGTTGTTTTTTTTCCTGGGCTGCTGCTGCCGCTACTGGGTTTATTGTTGAGGCGCGCTGGAAGGCTCATTCGCGAGCTGGTGGCCCGGACGCAGGCCACGGCTGTGCCCGCACATCCCTCCAAATGCATTCCTACTAAAGACCGGCTGTTCTTTGGAGGATCGCCGCAGCGCTCATCACACGCACCCCTTCTCCCCCCAAAAAATTCGCGGCGATGGTGAGCGGCGTCCCTCTCCCCTACCCTCCTTTTCCCGTGAGATGCTCCTCCACGCCACGCGGGGCGGGTACTCGCCGGTGCTACCCGGAGGCCCCTTGTCCCGAGCCGCTCCCGACGCACCACGTCTGTTTGTCTGTCTGTCTGTCTCCCCGTGCAGAGCTCCGGCAACGCGTCCTACCGATGCTCCATGTCGTCCTCCGCCGATTTCTCCGAGGAGGAGGACTACAGCCAAAGGTCCGGGACGGTGTCGCCGGCGCCGGGAGATACACTGCCCTGGAACCTGCCTAAACATGAGCGGTCCAAGAGGAAGATCCAGGGCGGCTCCGTGCTAGACCCTGCCGAGCGGGCCGTGCTGCGCATCGCCGGTAAGGCGCGGCCGGGGCTGGTGGGGTGGCGGGAAAGCAGAGGGACCTCCAGTCCCTCGCCCTGGTGACCGCGGCCCCTCCGAGCGGTGACTAAGCTCTTCCCTGGGCCGCAGTTTCCGGCGAGGCGAACTGGTGTGTGTGGGAGAGTGCAGGTGCGCCCGTTCAACTTTCGGGCGAAAACGCATCGGCGGCGCGGGGTTGCAGCCGCGGCCTTGACCGTGTCGTCCGCTGCCGGCACTTCAGCTGGGAGAACCAAGAGAGCTCCCTGCGGCCCCGGGTGGCCCCCTGGCGCCTGGCCGGACCGCCAGCAGTGCGGAGAGCAGTCGCTCCTGCCCCGAGGGGCCAGGGGCTGGTCTTTGTCCGTGCGGAGCCGTGGCTGCGCTCGGGTGGGGAGGGGAGCACGGGGACCGGGACAGAGCCGCCCGGCGTGCCGGGACCGCGGCGCGGCGACAAATGATTTCGAAAACAGGGCGGAGGTCTGCTTCTCCCCGGCGAGAGCTGGAAACCGCCTGTTAATGAATCTCAGGAAGAAGCGGCGGTTCTCCGTGCTCCCGGGCTCCGCTGCTCTTCCCTTTTCCCCTCTTTTGTCTGTGCCTCCGTGGGTCCCCTCACGGGACTCTGATTCCCAGCGTAGCGCATCGTAAGCGCGCTACTGGGGGCAGTGGGGGACGCGGTGGCGGGGGGCGCTCTGCGCAGCCGAGTTCTCGCCAGCCGCAGAACGCAGACACAGCAGGGAGAATGCGGAGCCGGCTCAGCCCAACCCGGCCACAGCGGAGCTCGCCGCCGCCCCCCGGAGGCAGAGTGCGGGGCGGGGGACCGGAGCCAGGCCAGGCCAAGGCAGGGGGGACCGCTCAGGCCGGGCCCGGGTGCGGGGTCAGGCCCGGGAGGCGGCGGTGAGGCGCAGGCTCGATGGGGGATGCGGCCGGGGGCTGGTGCGCGGCGGTGGCACCTGCGGCAGGGCTGGGAGCCGCACCCGGGCCGCCCCGGTCGCACCCCGCCCCGCCCCACCCCGCCCCGCCACCGGGATAGCGGCCCCTCCTGCACCGGGCGGTGCTGAAGCTGCCCACAGGGTCTCTGCCCACGACCCCTCCGTGCCGCAGGGCTCCGGTGCCCCGCGTCGGCCCCGTCTGTGCCGCGGTAGTCGCGTCACACCCCCGGCGGCCGCCGCCCTTCTCATCCCGGGGGAGGCCGGGGCAGAAACACGGGGCTGGGCGGCCCCGCAGGCGGTGCATCGGCGATGGAGCCGGGGCCGGTCTGCTACGGCGGGGAGGCGGCAGCCGCCGCCGGGCTGGAGCCGCCCCCCTGCGCTCTCCGAGGGGCGGCTACCGAAACCCGAGCGTCCGGCGGGGGCGTTTCCTCGGCCGGGCTGGCAGCGCCCTCCCCCCGCCCGCCTCCCACTAGCCCTGAGCGTTCTCTTGTGCCGTCCCCCAGGCTCCGGGTTGCACAGAGCCGCGCTGGGCAGCGGGTAGGGTGAGCCCCCGGCCATGGCTGGCTACCTCTCACCCGGGGCGTATTTCTACGCTGAGGAGCAGGAGTACTTGCAAGCTTACGAAGATGTCTTGGAGAGATACAAAGGTAGGGCAGCTCTTCCCGCAGCGGGGCAGCCGCACCCGGCCAGGCTGGCGGTCGCCCCGCAGGCTGCGGCGCGGCGGGGGCAGGTGAGGTGTCCCCGCCATGAGGGGACGGGGATGGCCCCAGGTCTCGGCGGGGGGGAATGGGCGGCAGCGGGCAGTGGCTTCTGCCATAAAGGAAAACACCGTCCCTGCGGCTCCAGAGGGCGAGACGCGCAGCCCTGTGCTTAGAAGTCTTTTTTTCCCCAGTGAAATGCGGACACGGTGATAAAAGTCTCGGTGTGCATTTGCGTTTAAAGCCTCCGCTTATTTTGACCTTTTTATTTTGGTTTTGCTTTGTGGGCGGGTAGAGCATGAGCATAGTTCATGTGGCACCTGAGCTTTTTCATCAGAAAATGAGGAAAAAGGCGTTTGTCACAGCAAAGATGCATACAGTTAAATTTATCTTGCTGGAAATGTAAATGACATGGCTGGAAATGTAAATGACATGGCTAGAAATGTACCAAGAGGTGGTTTGGGAGATGTGATTCGTTACTGTTCTCAGTACATTTGCTAATACTAAATCTGAAAATGCTCATCAAAAGTGTTGCGAGTCTGATTTTAATTCAAGTGTGAAAGGGATGGAGTTAACTATTCCGACGTAATCTTCATCCCAGAAATAGTTTTTACAGCATGTCACAGCATGTGCTGACATTTGCAGGGCCGAGTCTTTTTGTAATGTTTGAGAAAGAGGTTAGATTTTTATATCTAGAATTTTTCAGCTGTTTGTTTCTAGTCAGTTCTGAAGATTTTGATCAAATGGTTTCCCCTGATGGGAAGGGGAGTGGCATAGTTGAAGACAGCTTGATTTGAAGGTACCAGTGTCTGATTGTATTTAATCCAGGTTGCTAGTGGTACTATTTTGAAAATTAAACCCTCTACAGATGGTTATTTTGACATGAGAACTTGTTAGGTCAGAGTCTACTTTATACCTGTGTCACTTGCGATTTCATGTGTCATTAATAATGTTGACTAATGACTCCTTTGTGTCTGCTGCCCATTGTGGCATTGCAGCTCTGGAGCGTGTGCACTATTTTTGGACAGAAACGCATTAGTTCATTTCAGTTGAGAAATAATTACGGTTTATAATAGATCCATTTCAGAGGCACATCTTTATTACATTCTGTCCTGTTAAGTCATCAATTTATATGTAGCTGAACTGATTTTTTGCAGAATTTTAAAGCAGCTAGACTGTTTGCTTTGTAAATAAAGAAAACACTGAGAAAACTTGCTTTTCTGTTCTGGTTCTAATCTAGAGCGCTGCTATTCTGCTTTGGATTGCCTTTGGTTTGATGCTGGAATTGGGTTTAATGAGGTTCACTCTCTACCAGTTTGTCTACTTGCTTAAAAACCTGGGAAAAAGATTAGGCCTAATTTCCCCTATTTCAGTAACAGTTTTATTAGGAGAAAGACTGAAAGATTTGGGTTAAATATTGGGGCAAAGCAATTTTAATTAAAATAAGCTCCTAAACCCAATTCGCGTCTCTATTAGAAATAAAGCATATTCTGGAAATATATGAGTATATGATATTGTGGGGGTAATATTGGTCCACTCACATGCTATTTTCAGTGACAGCCCAATTCTGAAATGATTTGGAAAGATCCAGTTTCTGTTGTCTTAGGTCTTAGTGTCATATTTAGTATGCCTTGTTTTGCTGCTCAGTGTATACTGTATTCAGACATTGGGAGCAAAGGTAAAGATTCGGAGTTGCTTTAATTAAGATATATTGGAAACCTGGAAAACACATTTTTAAAAATGTGTTTCCAAGCCGGTCATGATTTCCCATCCGAGTCCCAGTAGTATGACTTCACTACAGCAATTGTTGTTCTGATGACTTGCTATGGGAGCTGATCTAATCAGAAAAGAATTGCTACAATATAGGCTTTGAAGAGGGAGTGCCATTTCTCTGGATTTGCCTGTTTTGTAAACACTGCTTTAAATCAAATGCAAACTACATTGATTTTATATATTTTTAAGAAAAGATCCAATCTGTAATTTTAATTTAATATTTTCCCCCCCTCCTTTTTGCAATTTGTAGAATGCTCTTGTATTAATTTAGGGCATTATCAGGGTGCCAAATTTTCTATACCCCAGCTGTTAAGTACTGTAACTAGCAGAGTCAGCTGTACAGAATTCACTGCCTGTCTTGAAAGGCTGGGGATCGTGTGATACTGCACCAGTAAGACGCTTTTGCAGATTGATTTAGGAAGAGAAAAAATCAGTCCTTTTAAAATGTAGAAAAATGAAAATGTATTTCTCACCCATTTCCGCAAAGTAGGCTGTGAATCTTGAAGACCGTGCAATTCCAAGTACCTTGTTGCTCTAACAGCTGAAACCAGGGTATTTGTATGTCTCCATATTCTGTCTGCTGACCGTGCCTGCGGATGTGACAGTAAATTATTGGGCAACTGTTTGCTAAATCTGAGATGACACAAAAGAGCTATTTGCTATGGGAGGAGAGTGGTGTTTTCTGATTCCTGGTCAACTCAGTTGCTGGCTGTCATGGTGTTTTTTCTTGATTCATATAGTAATTTGTTGGCAGTACTTCTAAAGCAGTTTGGTGGAGGAAAAAAAAAGTCATGTTATCTCGGATGATTGAGAAATCATGTTGAATCAAGCTACTTATTCACAGGGGAAAAAAATGGTTCTTTGTTCATAGCACCTCGAAGAATTCAAAGGCAAAGCCTTTATTGTGATAGTGATGGTAAAATGTCTACTATATTTTATCTAAAATGTTTGATGTGTTTCACATCTTGTTTGTGACTGAATAGGAAGATGAGAAATTGTGCAAGTATTTGTTAATAAGGGTAACAGTTCAGAAATTCTACTTGATTTCTCTTGGAGGTTAAAAAGAACTATAAACATTAGTCTTGCTACTTTGTTACTTATCTCACCATTGCCCGGGGACAAAAATGAATAAAGTTATTGTTAGCGGCAGTCTTCTTGATCAGTAAGAGAATGTCCAGTGGTATTTAATATACATTTAATTTTTCAAATATTAAATTCCACCTCTATCAGATGGCATAGGTATGCATTGTTCCATACAGATGTTATTTGAGTATTAAATATTTGAAGCTCACAATTTTAAGCATTAGCTACAGTGCATTCATAACTTTTACTCAGGTATAAATCTTAAGTAATGCACCAAGATTCAAGAGTTGCATATATGAGCCCTCTGAAATGGCATAGTTCATTTCAAGTAAAACCCGTTTGTATTTTCAGTTCAGCTAATAAATCTTTATTTAAATATCAGTTGCAACAACCTTCTTTTCCTGCAAGATTTTGTACAATTATGTAATAAAGCTGCTGCCCTTTGACATCATTATTGCAATGAGCATGTCTGCTAATAGCTGCAGGATGGCTGTTTCTGGAAAAGAGCTAATTCTCAGAGTTAAGTATTGAATAAATCACAGTTATTCAAGAACATTCTTACAATAATGCAAGCTAAAAAAGTTTAAAATACATGGTGTTAGCTGGGCCATGCAAAACCCTTTAGTGATGTTGATTTTGGCTCTGTAGGAAACAGATATATTAGAAAATTCAGTTTGAGAGGACTGTCCACAAAAAATACAGCCTTGCAGTTCAGGGACTTGGCTAAATTGCTGTCAAGGATAGGAAAGCTATCACATAAATGTTTTCTTTGGATTGATGCATGATTATAGCCTGTGTCTATGTGAGAAGGAGGGGCAAGTCTGGGATTGGGGATAATGAAACTCAGATTGGGTTATTTAAACTTTGGTACATTCTGTTTCACTACTGGCATTTCTCCCTTTAAAAACACCTGTAGTACTACACATTCAGCTGGAGCATGGCAAACAGTTCTGTTTCTGTATTCTGAGAGCAAAGATGCTGCAAATGGACAAAAACTAGCAGGTCATCTGATGTATTTTGTTAGGATTCAGAGGTACTGTAATTTGTTTTAATGATTGATTGAGGGTAGTATCAAGAAAAGCTGTTCTGACATTGTTTGGGTACAGTTTTGGAATTAAGATAAAAAATAGATGCCTATCATCCAGCTCTTTGGAGCTGACTTCAGGAAGGAGCCATTTGCTAGGAAAGGTCTTTGTACATCTGAAAATGAAGCTGCTGCTGCATTTTAGGAATTTGGAGGCTCCTGAATTTTTTTGGTATCAAACTTAGTCCAGGGATACTCTTCTTCAGAGATACCTTCACAGAGCAAAGACGGGAAGGGGCATGGCAGACACTTCTGGCTCTGGAATTTGTGAATTTCTCATTCTGAACTGGGGGGCCTGAACTTACGACATCTTTTCAGGCATTGGTAGTTTCTAGCCTTAGAATTGATCACTTGCTTATTCACGTAGGACAGTTGTTTTTTCTTTTTCTCTGACTGGTGGAGGGTACACGTGCATTATCCAGCTGCATGTCACCTAATCCTTTCTTTGCCACAGTGCAAGTCTCCAGCATGATGATACTGTCATTTCCCCTGTTCCTAGCACGTTTCCTACAGCAGGTTAGCCTCCTGGGAACAGAGGATTTTAGCCAACAAGAAGTACCTTCAATTAGGGTCAGAAACGTAATGGCATTTGTGCTGCATGAAGTCAGACAAAATTAATGGACTCCTTTGAGCCATGTAAAAAATGTAAAATCTGCAGTTTTACTGTTTCAGTATTCCCTTCTCCTTTAAGCAGCAAGTTCTCACTTTCCAATTACTTGGAGATGGGATTTTTTTTTTTTGCGTGCATTTCATCCTAAATATGAACCAGATCATGCTGATTTGACCTGTGTGAGCACTTCGCTTGAGCTAAGTAGAAGAGGTCTTAATTTTGTTGGAATAAAGTAATGAGAACCTGAATGTTAGCCAGTTCAGCAAGGTTTTGTCTGTGTAAAGGCCTCAAGGTTTGGGCAGCAGTTTTTGAAGCTGAGTTTGATGGTATACATAAACTGCAATTCTGTCTCCATGGCTTTTAAAGGTACCTGTTTGAATGACTGAGGCGGGCAGAATTTGGCCACTGATTGCTTATCTTTGGTATATGAATTAGGGCAGACATCAAAGGTCTGTTTCACTGCTTTTCTGGTACTTCCCAATTCCCATTGAGTCAGCAATATCTTTTAAACAGCGCTCACAGGAACGTTCCATAATTCCTTTTTTATAGCCAAAACCATGAGGTTATCAAGTATGGGAGGTGGGAGGAATAAACTTCAGTCATCAGTATGTTTAAAAGGCTTGTTTTGGCTTAGTTTTTATTTTCAGTCGAGGTGTTTCTAATTGTTTGCTGTTATCTGGTTTGCTGATCTCTAGTGATGTTTTGCTTGAAAACAGATTACAAATTCTTTTTATTGTATTTATTTCTTTTTTTTCTCTGCACTGCTCAAAACATACCTAATCTGGGGAAGTTCAGCATGTATTTGGAATTAAGCATTCTGTAAAATAAAAATAGGCTTATTCACATGCTTGAAGTTAATTGCAAGTATTTATCAGTTCAGGCTTAAAAGAATAAAGTTCTGTAAATGTCAAATATGAATGCAGCTTATTGCTGCATGCCTGAAATGTTTCCCATAAAACATCATTAAAGCAGTTTAATTTAACAAAGCCTTGATTTTCTGTAGTGGGTGCAAATATTCATGCGTTGAATGCTTTCAGTCAGCCCAGCTTTCAAACAGGTGAAACAATGCTTACAAAGACACTTCAGTCTGTGGGTCAGATCCTGAAGGGCATGTTAATAGCCAGATCTTACAAGTTGATCTGTGTAGGCAGACTCCAGTGCTTTTGTGGGAATACACTGGCTCCAGAAATTCACCCACACAAGCCTCTTCCCAAGGCTGGGCCCTGAGTAGTAGCTCAGACTTTAATAAGGCATAGTCCTGCTGAAATCAGTCATCCTTTAGGAAATTCTGATTTGGTCTTAGCTACATTAAAAGTGAGTTAGTGTGTTTCTGGACTTAATTTCATTACATTGTGAATACTTAATTTTGGTGTGGAGTTTAACCTATCAACTTTTTTGATTTTTACATTTTAAAGCAGATAAATCTGTGAAAAGACGAAGATTCTAGGCAAATACATCCAGGGTTAAATTCTGCACATTGCAATTACACAATTAGTGTAACTATTTCTGTAAGACAAGGAGGATTAGGCCTCTGGTGGGCTTTTCAGTAGCATAGGCCAAAATCTGCTCTTGATTATAGCCACATGGCCCTTTTGAACTTGGTTTTCTCTTAAATATATTTTCATTGTTTAGTTTCATAGTTAATATGTGAAAGTACAGTACTTAATAACGTGTTCTGCAATGCATATAACTACAGATCAGCAATTAAGTGGGGTTCGTGGCCTAACTGTTCTGTAAAACTAAATTAGTTTGGCCTCAGATTCAGGTATCCAGCTATCTGACAGCTGTGACACTTTGCACCACTTGGATCTAAAATTAGTAGAGCTCTTGTATACTGGCATTAGAGATGTGCGTATGTTTTAGTTCATAACATGGGTAAAAGTCTGACTCTTTATACATCTTTCAGAAGCATGTTTCAGGCAATGGGCAGATGAGGGTATATGTGAACAGAGAAGCCCCACAAAGTCTTTTGCTGGGCACTGAAATGGGTATCCTGTCATCCTGCTTGCAGACTTTTCTTCTGCCTGGTCAGGTTACAGTCTGAGTGTTCCTCATGTGACAAGGTCTCTTAGGCAGGGCAGAAGCAGCATTAGAAAGCCTGTGTGGTCATTCTGACAGTCGATTTACACTAATAAGGGTAATAAAGCATCCTGAGCAGTGCTAGCAAAAGAGCTTTTTCAAGAGATGCTGTGGTTTTTACTCAAACAAAACTTCTGTTAATTTTGGTAGGAGTCAGGAACTTAGTTATTGACATTTATAAATATTTAATGCCTTAAATTACTTTGCCTTTAGATAAATTTTTAATCTTGAGATAAAGGATTTACATTACATCCTAGAATTTGGGAAATGACTCCAACATTTGTCTGGAGAAGCCAGTACTCTGTAGTCGTATGTAATTTCTGGGAATAAGGTAATGTTGCTAAAATAGTCCTGGTTTAGAGGAAGATATTTGCAGAAACACACAGAGCAGTTTGATTGCTAGCCCTGATGACTTTCAATAGAAATTAGGTATTTCACTGCTGTTTGTGCCTTGGAAATTATCTCACAGTGACTGTACATTGTCCAGATGGTAACCTGATCCTGGAAACCATACTATAATACCATGTATTACAGATCAGTTCTGCATATAAAACTCGGTTTTTGAGAGATTCTAAATGTGAAATCTTACCGGGGAAAAATTCATCATGATTTTAGGAAGTTGATATCAGAATTTGAAAAGGACGTATCTGGAACATGCTGACATTTTCTTGTCTTGTAAAGGAAATGTTTTTCTCAGGCTTATGGCTCCTACCCTCTTCGTTCAATTTTTAACAAAACAATTACTGAGAAACATTTGTTACAGTTCTGGGAAGGCTTTTGGTTTTCTTCTTTGCAGAAGTTTTTCTGATGTCTCATTCACACTGAAGCTAAAGCGACATTTGGCTCAGGAAATCTTGAGAAAATATCTCAAGAACAGACACAGAGGAGCTACAGGAAGAAAGTCAAAGTTGATTAGGTCCCTTGATGAAATTACCTTACAATTTGACTGTGCTCAACAGGATACTTTTGCATTGTTGTGTTTCAATTTTTTAAAATAGAGGTCATGTTAATCAAGTCCATACGCTTCTTACGAGGCCAGATCTACCCTACCTCAGAGAATATAAGCATAAACTCTGATTTTCTGCTTGTTGCTGTTGCAAATTGTATTAAATAAAATCAAGTTGATTCATGTAAGCAGTGTGTTTCCACTTAAATTGTACATTTATTATTGCTATCTCATGGATATACAGTTTCTTCAGATCTTGTGTTACACTGAATCCAGCCATCCAGCATACTGTTTATAGTGGGTTTACAGTAGCATTGAGCAGCTAATCTGTAGTTTGTAAGCATCAATCAATTATAATCTAAGTTATAATCTAATTTATAAAGATTATATTAGTGCCCTAAAAACAAAACATGTTTATGCCTTGATATTTTAATAGTCACACCGAGGCAGTTTTTGGCTTTGGGAACCACATAATACTCAAGAGAATTTAAAGAATTAAGTTTACACTTGGAAAGCATGTGTGTCTCCTCCATAATTTGCAATTTAATGCCAAATGTAAGGATTTGATTAAATAATTTTAGAAAGTGAAGGATCATCTTTATTCAAAGCATAAAATGTATTTTGAATTTGGTGCCTAGAGTTTTGTAGTCATTTCAGTGACCAAAACTGTGAATGGCCTGTTGGAGATGTAGAGGTATGACTGAAGTGTTGATGGGTCTTTGTACAAGTTGTGCTGGTTGTTGGATTTTTATTTTTTCTTTGTATTTCCCCAACCAATACACTTTGAGTCTACCCACCTCTGATCTTCTGTCATTTACCTTCTGGGTATACTTAGTCATGGGAGGTTGCATGCCCTCTTTTGTTTTCCTAGTAAGAAATACCTCAAGGGCAGGGCAGGTTTGTTTTTTTTTTTTTGTTTTAAAAAGGCTTCTAGAAGATCCATTGTAACTCCTGTCACTCTGTTCTTGGTTCCCCATTCTTTCTTTCTCTATCATTTTCAAGTTAAATTTTAGCTGTAGATGGGATTCCTTGTGGGCCTGCATCTACAAAGTGCAGGTGGAAGATTGGCTTGCTTTGAGGGGCTTCTTGTGGCACACACTTGCACACACCCTGTGCCAAGTCTGCAAAGAAGTGAATTGTACTTCTCCAACTTGGCTTTTCCTACTCTGGGTGGAAAAGGAGGAGGAGATCTCAATTCCAGACTTCTGCCTGCCTGCCTGCTGCTAGAGCAGAGAGCACCCATGGAGCGCTAGCTCTGTTCGTAGAAAGCAGCATGGGTTTCACTGCCTGAGCTGTGATTGAAGCTGTAGAGAAACCCTTGAGCTTTTCCTTACCATAATCAAATGTAAAAAAATGTACGGGTGTGGAATGAGATTTCTCAGTCTGCGTGCCTTGTTCTGGTACCTGCTGTGAGCCTGAGTTCCTAGGCTTGGGATAAAGCCCGACTGGGACTTGAGTCTCAGGTCATATGCTGGTGTTCTACTGTGAGAGTTTTTCAAGTGTAGCATTTAATCCTTCTCAGTGAAAGTACTGAGAGAAAGAAGAATCGCCAGGGGATAGACACTGACATGGTCACTTCGTTTGAAATGATTGCCCTTTTTTTGCTCTCGGTTTTAGCACTCAACTCTCATCTGGGCCTGTGAGCATTGCTGCTCAGGGTGAGAGTCAGTATGGTCCTGTGCTTGGACTTCTGCTGCCAAATGCTACCTCCCTTCTAGGCGCAACCAAGTTAGTTAATTATGCAGTGCACTAAGATGTCTTCTGTATTTTAGCAGCATAAGCCCCCAAGATTTGTTTTCCATGTATTGGCTTAACTAATGACTCAGCTGATAAATAATTTTAAGTTGATTTATTTGCCTTTTTCCCCTTCTGAGTAAATAAAGGGGCCATCCCTGTATTTATCTCAATGACTAGCTGTTAATGCTGACAAATGGCTTAGATGCTATGTGAGATAATGGCTTCTACTTGCAATTTGATTTTGTCAGTGTAGCAAATAAGTGAAAGGGAGTTCTAACATTTTTTGTCCTTTTTTTTTTTTTTAATTTCAGTTAAATTGCTCTTAGTACTATATTTCATGATCAGAAATCTCAGCTGCAATCTCTTTATGTGTGTAAGTTCTCTCCGTGCCATAATACTAAAGCATTTAATAACTGTACATGCACTTCAGTGCTTCTACTACTTTGTGAGACAAGGCTGTGATTGTATGTGGTACCTTTGTTGCATTACTGTTTATATTATAGGTCTGATATGTACTTAAGAGTTCCTTTTCATATTTCTTTTTTTTTCTTTTAGATAATTCTAGAAAACTAGCTACATAAGATTTATTGATCTTTGTGCTGTTAGAAGGCAGTTTTCCAGTGATGGTCTTGGTTGTTCAGAGATGCTCAGCTTCTGCTTTTCATTCCCAATTTTTTTTTTAATTGTATTTCATTGTCTAATAATCTTTCCAGTTTTAATAGGTTGGGTTTTACATCTTAAAATTTTGGAGTTCTCCCAATCTGAAAACACCTGTATGATCAGACAAGATCACTTTTCTGTTTTTTTACTGCCTTCTTCAAATCTTTAATAAACGCAGAATGCATTGCTGATTTCTGTAAACCCACACCATTCTTCTCCTTGTACTGGAAGGCAGCCAAAATTCAAGACTTAATTCTTCTGTAAGATGTTTTCCAGGATACAAGAGTTGCATGCTATATCCTTGGTGGTTTTGGTCAGGTTTTGGAAATGCATGTCAATTTTCCCTCTATTTACCTATATATATACACACACATATATAGGTACATACACACATTATATACAGATACACACACCCATACCCCCACATCCCCCCCCCTTTTTTTTTTTTTAACTCTGCGGAGTTCAAACGGTTGTGGAGGAATTTGATTTGTCATTATATTCTTACTATCTTTCCCAGTATTCTAGGGTTTTTGTTTTGTTTTAATTTGCACTTTCCAGTTACTCCCAGTGGAACTAATCAGAACTGCATCAGTAATTTCTCAAGTTTCTTAATTTATTTCTGGCAAATAATCTGGAGAATGGTGATGTGTTTTAGTGTAAGTTTTTGTAAGCAGCTTTCTTCTCTGATACCTCAAGATCTGAATTTGTACCGAGGTGGTGGTAGCTGGCTATGTAATCTGCTTGTAGGTTGATGTATTTAGGTTTCCTGTGTGGCTACATAATTTCTTCTTTGAGACTGTTTCTTGTGATGCAATGTGATAATTTCGCTGTAAAACAAGGCTGTGGGGAAAAGAACAACAGTTTGTTGTCTTAAAAGCTAGGTTCTTGCTCAGTAAAGAGTTTATTCACTTAGCTCTTGCAATAGCATGCCTAGCCTTGCTGCCTCCCTGGTTCTAACCATCCATGAACATGTGCGTTATTGTCTGACTTGTAACAAAATTCTCTTTGATAGGTGCTATGTCTCTTGTATTATTTGTTATCCTGATTTTTCCAACCATTGCTTGGGTAGGGCTTCTATCTTACTAGGGAAAACATTTCTGGTATAACAAACTTCTATAGTGTGTGTCGGTTCATTTGTTGGCATTGGGCATTTAGAATACTAGCCTTCTGGTACTGGGTTAAATAATAAAATGTGAATAGGGGTGTGTGTGTATTATTAATCTTAACATATACTGTTATGTGTTTAAATAGTGTTGCTTTAGTTTTAGTTTCTTCTGCTTCTGTGTGACTTACCTCTTAAGCTTTATTTTATAATTATAAATCTTGGCTATTTTAAATAGAAGTAATTTTGAAATCTGGCATCACTTAAGACATTTGAAATCTTAACTTCAGTAGGGTTTTCAGCTGTTTGGTGGCCTCATACTGATCTTCTAAAATACTTCTAAAACTTGAACAAGATGGCATCAGGAGTGCCTTCCTCATTGTTAGTAACAAGTGACCCCCAATCCTGTCCAGCATATTGACAGTGCGTTCTGTAATCTTCCAGATAAGTATCTGTTAAATTATGTCTTGAGACAATTAATGAACGTAAATACTGAATGAAGATTTTAAGATTTAACCTTTTAAAATTAGCAATAATTTTTTTTCTTTCCCTAATTTGGAAGGCAGTCATGGCACTTTTATTGACTTCAGTAACTACATATTTGTGTTTCCTGGTTTGTCTTCTCTGTGCTGAACATTTCCTGATGGGTACTGTTTACTGATTTATGAAGACTCGCATCCTTCATGATCTAACTGCTTCTTCCTGTGAAGTTTGTAAACGGGAATTTTTGTGTGTCAGTTACTTCTGATATTTTTAGTATGACAACCATTTTATCTGCAGCCGGAGCTTTTTATCTCACCTGTTGGCCCATTTTCACTTTTGACATCAGGGTAAAGCTATTTCTATGATTTAGTTCGTATCACAGTTGCTGTTCGTGTTGGTTTTGCTCGGGCCCCTGTCCTAGTGATGCCACAGCAGGGCTGGTCTGCAGTTCCCCACAGCCCTGCCCTGGTCAGCCATGGGCCCTGCTGAGCCTGGCCCATGCATGAGCCAGTGTCCTGGCCCAGCCTCAGCCTGTACAGCTCACCCAGACACCTGAGCCTGGACACCTCAGTTAAAGTGGTGCCCAGTGCCTGGGGCTACCCCAGTGCCCCCGGCTGCACTGCTCCTGGCAGGGGCAGTGGGATGGGCCCTGGCTGCCAGGCCCCGCCCTGATGGACCCTCCATGGGGAGGCCCTGCCAACTCCAGAAAGCTGCTGGCCTCTGTTGCACCATGGCAGTTCCCTGCAGGTCCATCTTTTGCTTCGTGTAGTTTCTCTTGTTTAAATTGTATTTCTACTACTATTTTCTTTCTTTGTAATTTTGTCTTCTCTCCTGGCTTTGCGATACGTGCATGGCAACTTTTCATTTTTTTTGGAGTGTGGTTTACACCATCTGGGCTTCCTGTGACTTCTTGTCCGGTTGTGTTATATTGTGTCCTGTGTGGTGTCAGCCATTCTAGTAAGTACTGTGTAGTTGAAAAACTACTGTGTGAAAATTATGCATTGTAGTGATGTGTTAAGATAGTGTTAATGATGCAGTTTCTGTGGACTTCAAATTAATTTACGTATTCAGCTTTGGGAAAGCTTGATTGAAGCTTTCTGACAGGTATCTGCAGTGCCCTTTCTCAGTTATGGATGTCTGTTTACTTGAGGGAAAGGAACCAAGCCTCTCCCTTGTCTGCACACTTTTGAACTTTTAATCAGAAAGGAATTTGGAAAAGTTCAGTTTTTAGGGCTGATAAGTGATTTTATTACAGTTGGGCATAGTAATTGGCAGCTGTCATGTCTGCTCAGGGGATCATAGCAATAAATAGCTTTTGTTACTCTTTGTTGCTGTAGGAATAGTTATGAAATGCCTGTAGAAACTCTTCAGTTGTTCTTAAAATGTGATGGACTAAATACTGTTTAGTGTGGAGTTGGCGCTCTTTTGTTGTTTGTTTGGTCCTCCAAGCCCATTTCTGAGTAGACTGAAATATGACACCAATAAAAGACTTTGTTCAGGCAGTGAGGATCTCAGAAAGATGTTCAGAAAATAAGCAGCATCAAAAATCTTAGAGGAGGTGAAGAACTGAGAAAAAGGCATTGCCTTTATATGAGGTCTTGAGAGGAAGATCAAACATGTGCTTGAAGGTAATGGCTTCTATTGTTATTAGTAGGACTTAATTACTTCAGCCAGTGATGGAGAAGGAAGAGCTGTAGAACAAGTTCGTTGCTCAACTCAAAAGGTAAGAAGAAGTAACTTTAACAAGACACTAAGGAGCTGGGAAGAGAGCTGTCTTAGGAGCTAGGAGACCTCATGCTTCATGTGTATCTATAAGCAGCTGGAAAAATAATGAGGTAATGTTTGAAAAATACTATGATCCTTGAAAGAAAGGCTCTGCAATGTCTTGTTATGCTGATTTGATACCCACCATTCAGACCACCCAGTGTGCATGAAACTCTTTTGTCTAGCACAGCCAAGAAAGGAAGGCTGAGAGGTGCTAAAGCCTTAATGCAAACTCAGTGATGTTTAGCAGAAAAAGTGTACGTAACAAGGCCACATAGAAGAGAAAGCAAAATACAGTCCTAAATCTTGCCTAAATTGGGATGTTCCATACAGTAGTCCAGGTTAGTTGCTTTCAACCACTGCCAACTTCTTTAGGCATCTGAATTTATGAGGAGTATCAGTGTTTGGCTTAAAAGGTCCTTGGATATCTGTGTCTTCTCAGAAATACTGAATTGCTGTCATCTTCTGCCTAGGGTTCATTGTATGCCAAGGGTGAGACAGCAAACTGCCTGCATGTTTTCTTTGGGTTACTAACCAGGGAAACCTAATCCAAAACTGAATGCTGCTTCTGTGTGAATTTGCATAAGAATAACAGTGATTTGAGTATTTGTCTGAGAATTAGATGTAATTTTAGCCTTCTCTGAGCTTGAAGAGTGTTGTGGTTTAAGCTTAGAGTTTTGATTATTTGCAACCCAGAATGCCACAAGTTTTTGGATGTTTGTTTAGGAATAGAATGTTCTTCTTGTAAAGCTGAGTTACTGTGTGAACTTGTGGGAGTAAGGAGGCTGAAAGGAACGCAAGTTGTAGATTGGTGTGCGGAAGAGGAAAAGTGTAGGTTCTGGTCGTTGCCTTGCTTTTTGTTTGCTGATGTTTATATTCATAGAAAATTTGGAGAACAAGATGAAACACTGAGCTGAATTCCACTGCATGGTAACACTGGTACTTCCGGCCAAAGAAATTCCACTAACGTATTCAACATTGGCAACACATATAAAATGTGGAGCTGTCAACATCAAGAATAGTAAGAGAGAGGTTGTGACACTGCCATTTGAGGGTGTAGATGTCTTCATCGAAAGCACTGATAATGTCCTCCACTGTTGAGAGCAGAGGACCCATGCAGTGATCTGTGATAGGAAACTATAAAAATTCCATCAGGATTAGGCTGTGGCAGGAAGCTGAAGCAGTTTTAATGAAAACAAGAGTGAGGATTTGGAAGACACACATCATTTCCCTTCTCCACATTACCTTCTCATCTGTAATCTGGATAAGAGAATGGAAACTCGGAGGGACTTGTTGGAGGGCAGTGAGTGCTGGCTGCTCTGCAAGGGACTGGGAGCCCAGTGTGATAACCAGGCTAGCAAAGACCCTGCCCATGGGCCCAGCCACACAGCCTCTGAGTGGGACAGGCTTGGGGGCAGTAGCCGTATTCAGTCAGCAGTTTGAATCCCTCAGGTAGGTTAGGATGTGCCATGGGGCCTTAAGAGAACTTCCAAGACTGACCAGTCTCCGGTAGTGCCATCACTGGTTTCCTTTCGTCATGGGCTGATAGAACACCTTGGTGCTGAATTTAGTTGCACAGACTAAATCACTCATTCCCTCTCCGCCCTATAGATACAGTGTATTTTTTAATATCCTCTCCGTGGAGTGGTTACTTCCAATATTGTTACATGTTCCTTAAATAATGGGACGCAGATTGGTTTGCAGTGTTCTGTAGCCCAGGAAAGAAAAGTCCGTAGTTGTTCAGGTGGGTAGAAGATGCGCTCATTCTGTCTCTGTGGCTACTGGTGTGCTGCTTTGCCTGTCATGGTCTGATGTCCCACTGTAACGTGGGAAGTGCTCCAGCCAGACTTGGAGTATCTGCAGCAACTGCTGCAGCAGTTGACATGGTTGTTAGCTGCTTAAGCACTCTGGATAGGAACTGCTGGGTGTAGGCCTAGGATAGTTTAGTTTAGAGGAGGGGATTATCTGCTAGATGAGATTCTTTGTAGCATACTAGATTTGTACAGTTGATGGACGGAAGAGATTCTTGCAAGGCCTTGCACACTCTCATGTAGAGTTTGTTACTGACCATCCTTGACTATTTGTTGGTTTAAAGCAATGTGTGGGTCTTCTGTTTGTTTTGGTTTTTAATTACATTTCATCTTGCCACCCAGTGCAGATTTTCTGCATCTTGTCCTTGTCTCATGATACTGAAGCTTTTCTTAGCAGTCAAAAGTCTGTTGCTGCGAGGTCAGCTTGGGATCCAGCAATTTTGGAATCTGTAAATCTCCCCTCACGTGTCTGTGAATGTTGCTTTCATGACCTTATGCCAAGTCAAATATCACTTGAGCTATTTTTGGTAGCTGCTATTTCAGCAACAGATTTCTACCTGAATCTCTAAGCAACAGCATTTCATGAGGACCATGAAATTCCCCTGTGGTTCATATCTGAATGATGGATTTTCATCTAAAGCTTCCCTTCTCTTTAGAACCACATTTAGTATAGAAGAAATAGAGGTTTAATGTTCCCAAGATGTTGGTTTCTTTTTCTGACTATTTCTTCCTCTGTTTGTTGTGGTATGTGGAAGTTTAGAGGGCACAGCTGTCTTCATAGCTGATATTAAAGTGCATAACCTAGTTAATCTTGCCAAGATACCAGCTGTCTGGTAACCTTTTCCTCCAGCTGAACATCAGGGCGCACTCCAGAAGACCAGTTGCTGCATCCTCCACACACTTCCAGGGTAGGTGAGAACTCGAGTTAGCACAGCAGCAATGTCGTGTAAACTGTGAACAGCTAAGCAGCACAGGCAATATGCTGCTGTATTAGATGTTCAGGAGAGCAATGTTTTAGCTGTTTCTTGACCAAGGCAGCTGAAATAGCCCTCGCATATCTTTCTTGAAGAGGATGATGTTGGCCAGTCCTGTGCAGTGGGATTCATACTGACTTGCTTGCAGTAGGGTATAATCAGCTTTGCACAACGTAATTCAGTGAGACATGGGGCGCATGATAATTTCTATTGCTTGGAAATGCCCAGCCTCACAAGCACCCTGGGTTTATGCATTTCCTGTCTATGTCTGAAAGAACTGTAATAATTGCTGTGTGCTGTTGTAAAATGAAGAATTTGCTCTAGACTAAGATAAAATGAGAGATTACAGTGCTTGAGCTAATCTGTATTAGCTGCCTTGTGTGTCTGCTCGTGCTCAGTGGTGAAACGGGGTGTAACTAATTCACTCTTTCAACGAGCAATGTGCTTCTAGGCACATCTGACATTTGCCTCAGAGTATCTGTGATATATTTGATAATGCTCCATGTCCCTTCATTGCCTGGCCTCATAGTACCCCACTTGTCTTGGAAGGCACTTCCTTTCCCAGAACGCAGCAGACAGCATGACTGATGTTTGCAAGGATTAGAGGTAAGGAATTCAGGGCAGTCATTGTGGTACTTTGAAACCTGGATTAAAAAGTTGAGGTAAAAGTTGCTTGTCTTGTGGTTACATCCATACTAGTAAATTAATGTAGTGAGGACCATTTTGTGGTACTGATGCCCATGGAAAAGCCTGCATCCATGCTTTGACATTCTCTTTTTCTCCAGATAGGGCTGCAGGCAAGCTCTGCTGAGAATCCTGCATGACCCATGCTCACCCCGAACTGTGCCTGAGAATTGTCTGGGCGACAGACAGTTGGCATGGGCTGCAAGCAAGCTAGGGATGGCTTCATCAAAAACTTCCTAGAATTGTGGGGTTTAATTCCAGGAACACCAGGCTGGTGTTTAGTTTGCTAGGGTAGATGTAGTCTGAAAACTGTCCTAAAAATCTTTTTACATGTTTAGTTTTTTAGAATTACTGGGCTTTAACAAGTGTCATAGTTGGCTTCTGCTCACATTAGTTAAGCAATCTAAATTCTGATGTCCTATTTCTAGGCAAATTCCTGAGCTAAGATTGGAAGAATTGTATGAGCATATTTAGAGCAAAAAATTTTGTTCTGAATACTAAGCTATGGGGAAAGTTTCCAGGTTAATGAAAGGGTTATTGAATTTGTTACGATTTTTATTTGTTTGATAAAGTATTCCATCTGCTTGGAGAAGCAGCTTCTGGTGGCTTTCCTGACATTTTTATAGGTTACTTTTTGCAACTACAAATTCAGTTTGTTTTTAAAATGGGTATTTCATAAGGGAGTATTCCAGTGCATGGGATAAGGAAACTCAGATATTTCAGGAAGGGTTGAAACAAAAAACCTGATGTAAATTTAAGGTTTGATGCTCTTACTACATGATCCAGGCAATGCTTAAATGGTCAAGAAGGTTATTTATGAGCATTGACAAGTTGGATACTTGGCTGAAAAAGTAACATAAGATCATTACACCAAACAAGGATGCTTGCTTTCTTCTTAGGTATGATGGGCAAGGAGTATGCACTAATGTTTGTATATATTTTAGTGAGATTTTGATAAGGTAAGTGATGCAAAAGTTACTTAAGCATTGAAATATGTCAAGTCCGCACTAGATTAAGCTGAAGTTCTGTGGAAATGTGCCTCCTAGTTTAGAGGAGAAAAAGGAATAATTAATAATCTGCAGTAGAGTTCAAAATTGAAGCCTTACGTACGCTCAGTATCTGCAGAATTGCAGTGTAGTAAAAATTTGGGAGAGTGTAAAAAGGGTTACAAGTTGTGTGCTGTTATGGCCTGTCCTGTGGTCTTTGACAGAGCTGACTATGAAAAATGCAAAAGTAATTTTGCTCGGTTGTGTTAATGTAGTGTTGTATTCCTCATTTGTTTGTCCTAAATAGGAGTTAGTGAAATGTGAAAAAAATAGTTCCCTTAGGCAAGGCTTATTACTTCTAAAAATACCAATGTTTTGTGTGGAAAGAGGATTTTGGCAGCATTTTTCGTGCGGAAGAAATTAATTTTGTTTTCTCAAGTTCAGGAAAATTAATTTTTTACCCCTAAAAATGTCTTATCTCCTTAAAGCAGTAGGTCTGTGATCTAAGGCTGCTTCAGAGCTCTTTCAGAGAGCACATTTTTGTGTGCATGTGCACACATAAATATGCACCACACATCTGCAGCATTGAATTGTGATTTTTAAAATGAAATGACCATACATGCATTCATGTTATTCAATTGATAAGTTTTATGGTGAAAGGATTTTTGTCTTCAGAGGAAAAAAAAAAATTAAAATCTCAAAATGGCATTTGTAGGTTGAAAAAAGACTAATTTTAATAGAATTGGGGGGACATAGGATATACAGATTTTCTTTACACTAATTTAGCTTTGGATACCTAATTTTACGTTCTGACCCAGTCATTTTGCCACATTCAATTTGTCTTAGGTCAGGTTGTATCTTTCTTGAAAGCTTCAGTTGTTCACACTACCTTTTGGCTGGTTAGCCTAGCTCAAGGGAGAACAGCTACCATCAATAAAAATGTATGAGATGCAGAGTGAAATTGGATTACTGCTCAGTCATTGTTTTCACTGTGATATGAAGATGATGGGCAACTAATGGGCTGCGCTGGTTTGCATTGCACCCTCTGGCCAATTAGACAAGGTGAATAGTCATCATTAGACCGCTAGAAGAAGATTTAAATGTATAGGATGTCGGTAAGAGTTAACACTAATTTCAGCTTCAGTTAACTCTGTGGTAGAGGCAGGGGGAAAAAGAAAGCTAACCAAAGAACATACTGTAGATCATTATGTCAAAAATGTGTAAAATAACGGTGCCCAGGGTTTGGGCTGAAGAATCTGAATTCCGAGCACATGCAGAAACATCTCATTATCCAGCTTGAGAGAGCTGGTTGATTTACTGACTTTGGGCAAATTTTTATACTCATCTTCTTCAAGGCAGTGGAGCCCTATAATTAAAAGGAATTGCCAGCACTGCCTGAGTAATGTAAAGATGTAGCAAGATCAGCAGAAAACGTAAATAAACAGTAGATAAAAAGTATTGCTTTTTCAGCAAAATAGAATGTGTTTAAAAGACGAAAAGAGCAGAAAAAGATCTGAAAGCTATAATGAATGCCTAGATCTGAGCTCAAAATATCATGCTATCCTGACAAGCTTAATATTTACTATGGAGTATTTATTATGCTTATAGAACTGTATGTAGTAGGAGCACTAAAATAATAGAACCCTTTTAAACTGTACTGGAAATATGGCAGACTAGGAAGAGATAACCTTAAGTAATATATATCCTATTACTCATATCTATAAGTAATATTTATCCTAAGTTTGTACACCCTTTCCTTTATTTTTTTTAATCATAATCTACCTTCTTTTGCTCAGTAATTTTCTGTAATCCTAAATAGCATAAAATGCTTATGGGACCCAACCTGCAGAGATAACCTCCTGCTTGAAATGCTGAGATCACATGGATACTTTGTTCCTCCATACCCAGCAGCACAAAACAGGCTCTCCAGAAGTGTTGTGGGGTAACTGGAACTGTAGCAGATAAGATCAAAGGCAATGCTTACTTTACAAAAGTCACAGTCATTTCTTTTATACCCTACTGTATTTTGTGGGTTAGCTTAATCTTTTCAAGTATGAAGAATGTCTTCATTCATCAATTAAATTTCTTCCTAAAGTAGAATGCTTGGAAAGCATGTGAGTTTGTGTGACCACAAAGCCCTAGGAGACTAAGACCTCATGCAACCCAGTGTTGCTAGCTGACATGGTACTCATATAAAGTAACTTGCAGACACTTCCAGAAGAGCTGATGTTTTCAGTGGAAAGGGGAGAAGTCTTTTCTTTCTGACTTTTTTTCCCATGTTGGAGTTACAGTTACATTGCGTAGCTGAAAACTCCTTCTGGCATGGTTGCTGGAAGCAGAAGTTTGTAGGAAGAATAGGAAAAATTAGTTAAGAAAATTACTTGACTGTAATTCTTTCTATTCATCTAGATTGAAGAGAAAGTAAATAACCATGCAATATAGGAGTCTTCTCTTGTGAGAAGTAAAACTGTGAAAAGGAGTGCAGTAGTTTCTCAAATAAAAAGGCAGCCTCCCACACAGGCTGAACAGATCACTGCTGTAATGAGGTATTTAAATTCAGTCATCACTTGAAGTCCTTGATAAATGTTATAGGACTGTTCTTGCAAGTCTTGTTATTGCAAGTTTGCATGAACAGTTTACAACAAACCAAGATTTAAAAGATGGGAAGAATGAAGTTGTATGCCTATCGGTATGCACATATGTACAGACTTGTGCTGTCCTGAGTGTCAAAGTGCCTCATGAGGCAAAGGTAGAACATCTATGCTCAGCTGTACAGATGAGGGAGGAGACTGTGGAAGGTTAGCAGAATTAGTGATTTTGCTTTTCTTTTTTTGAGGAAAGGCAGGTATTTCACTCCTCCTTCCTACCTCTTAGGTATGGAGAAGGAGCATCTCTGTAAAATGGAGTTGGTCTGGGTTTGAAAATCTGGGCTATGTTGGCTCTCCTAGGAAGCCTGCAAATATAAAGACTGCTCATGGACTACTGTTACAGAAAGGAAGGGGAGAAACAAACAGTTGCTCTCTTCTGTTCTGAATAGACTGTAACGACATACATTTATACTTCTAAAAGCTGATATATTTTTGCTTAATGTTCAAAGGGCTTTATGATGATATAAGAGATGAGGAATTTCAGGAGCATTTCAAGACTTTGGATAACATTGCTTCGTTCCCTTTGCCTAGTCACTGAGCATTGGCTGATTTCTTGTAGGTAGGAGTTGTTCTGGAGAAGCATTTTGAAGTTAGAGTACAGAGGTGGTATTTGAGCTTGAGTTAAAACTGTTTTTTGCCTTTGAAATGTCTTTGCAATGAGTTACTCTGATGCATAGCTTAAGACTGAGGTGCCCAAAGCTGCTCTTGCTCTATGAAATAACAAATGTTTTGCTGTTGATGGTAGGAGTACTCCACAATATATGCTCTTTTTCTTTGGTAAAAAACTGTAACTAGCCTGGTAGCCTGAATCATTTTCAGAAGGAGGTATGTGAAGTAAGTGCTGCTGAGAGGTGTTTTTAAAGGCCCTTACTCATAAAAATATTGTTACATAAGCATTATTTCAGACATGGACTTTTAAAAATACCTGTGTGATGCTTGTTACAGAAGACTTGTTAGTAAATCAGTCCATTGCAGTTTTGTTTTTCCTTATGACAATTAATTTTTTAATGTATTTGAAAGTTGCTTGGGTATTTATGCTTACACTTTAAACAGTATGGGTAGCTGGAATTAAAGACCCTGTTATATCTTACATCAGTTGTTGTGATCAAGGGTTTGACTTTTGTCACGTTATCTCTAAAATACTCCATTGCGTTGATAGCTTTGTCTTTTACTTACGTAAACAGATGGTATATTTGAGCTTCTTACTGTTGCATTAAAAAAAACCCCACACAAATCCAAACACAAAACAAAATCTCACCGAAACCCCAAACAAGAACAACAGAAAAGCCAACCAACCACTCCCTTGCCAATCATGAAGCTATTAAGGGGCATGCAGAGGGCTAAGAAAAAAATGTCATGGTCAAGAGTAATCGCTGAGTTGTCAAAATTAGGGGTGTGGGACCTTAAACTCAGAACCACTTTGTCTGTTGACTACAGAGCACTTTCCAGGTGCTGCCTCACAATCTATCCAGGACCTGACTTGGGGTGAGCCCCAAGCACACACTACGCTTTTTCTTTTCTCTTGCTTCTCCTTTCAACCTGAATCCTGGTTTCCAAGGAAGGGAAACATAGGCACGAAGGTGGAAGAAAGCTGTAATGTGCTCAGATCAGGTCCTCAGTCTGAATAATCTTACAGCCCATTGCAGAACATGGATACTCTGCAGTGTGGGCGTAGCCTACAGAGCAATGAAGTCTGCTGGTGGGTCATCAGCAGATGACCTACCTTTATGGGTTAAGACTTCCTCTACTGAAAACAGAAAAATGCTCATGACTAGGGTGCTATAACACAATGGAGGCAAAACCAGTGACTTTGGAAGAGGGGAAAACCGAGAAACGTCTATTTTATCTTTTTGCAAAGCCACACACTCACAATGTGGCGTATAAATTTTAGGACGCAGATTCAGCCTTGAAATGACTGCCAAACACCACTTGGTGTCAGTCTGCTGGTAATGGTGTGGGAGAGCAAAACTTTTATTTTGAGGAGGTGATCTCGCATGCTATTTTTGAGGTAATGTAAGAGCATGATTGTGCTACAATTAGGATGGTCAAAACCGGATGTCTCCTAAGCTTATTTCATTAGGGTGATGAACTTAAAGAGGAGGACTGTAGAAGTAGGTGGTGATGGTGAATTTTAAGCACAGGAAGCAGCTGCTGTTCAAAGAGCATCAAGGTGTTTATTACAGAAATGGAGTATGAAGAAAGAAGTCTCCAACACGATGATATGTCTTTGCTAACCTAAGATATGCATTTGCCGCCTTCCTGAGAAAGACGTCTGCCTATGACTGTGAATTCTGACCCTTTGAAAATTTTCCTGGGATAGTTTTTATAATTTTCGCTCATATATGTGAGACAAAAGTAGTTGAGTGCCTAGAATTGTTCATTTTGCCACTAGTCCTTATGAATAACATCTCTGTAGGCTGACAGTCATTCTTACTGGCACATTTTTTCATATTCACATTCTCTTTAGAATGAGGAGATACGTTTGTAAAAAGCTTTGTAAGGTTTTCATTTCATGTAGTTAAAAACTTTATGTTTTTAAGTACTCATTGCAATTCTGAATGTTACAGCTTTCATTGTAATTGGCAAATATTCTTGCAGAATAATATTTAAATAACAATAAATATTCTTTATTAATAACAATAAATATCCTTGCTAACTGACATTTAAAAACTCACCATTTTCCTGCCCACATTTTTGATCAATTCCTTTAGAATAAAAGTGTGGATGAGGATTAACTTTGACAAGCTGATGAGTCTGCATTTTTTGTCTTCATTACAACCATTCTGAAATCTCAGCCCTTGCACAGGAATTACTGCTGGTGGATCTGGCTTGTCTTTTGGTTAGTACAGTGTCATCCACTGTGGTGTCAAACACATAAAATGTAGGATATGGTTACAGAAATATGACTGTGACGTTTTTCCACTTTAAAAAAACCCGAAAACTTCAGTTGCTTTTTTTTTTCTGGGTGATCAAATGTCATAAAGCAGTTTGTGTAAAAACCCAAACAGTGTAATGCCAGACCCAGTTTCTTTGAAAACTGTAAGATGGAGACAGAAAGAACTTAAGCCTGATTAGAGTTGCATATAGTATTTTCATTTTTATGATAGTTTATGCCTTAGCAGTAGGAGAGATATCCTTTGTGAAGGAAACTCTTGGTTGGATTCCAAAAGTGCTTTTAGGATTTTTCCATCTTGAAGCAGGAGGAAGTTAGTGAATAGCCAAACTCAGAAGAAATTTTAACAACCAGAAATTTTCTTGCAATTTGGGAAAATCTGTTTCCAAAGGAAGGAGTATGTTTGGTTTGAGTGGAGGTTGGCATTGGACAAGGGTAAGTAGAGCGGAATTATTTCCCCAGGTTCCTCAGAGCTGGTGTCCTAGTGCTGAGGGAAGTTCCAACTTCTCCAGAACACTGGTGTATAAATTACAATTTATAATTGTACTTTCTTATTTTAACACTGGCAGTTGCTTCTTGCTAATTACAATTTATAACTGTACTTTCTTATTTTAGACATCTCTGTTATAACAGTTTCCACTTTCTGCCCCAAAATGTTTACCATATGATTTTTTTAATTCACTTTCATATTATGTGGTTTCATATTGTGTGTTTTCATTTAAACTTAGCTTGGATGTAAAATTAACTCAGGTAAATCTATAAATCTAATAGGCAAGCACAGATAAAATGTGAAGAGTTGGTAAAGGTTAAGTGATGTTGTAGAGTAATTTCCTGGAGCATCTGCAGCCTAGGGGATTTCAGGATCCAGCTGAAGATTGCTGGGCCCAGGAACAACAGTTGACCTTCTATAGATGTGTGATTCAGCAAGTTAAGAGGCTTGCTAATTCCCCTTCTGATAATAGTCATTAACTGTCAGAGAAAAAAATTACCAGGACCTTTAATGTTCTTCACTAACAAGATCTACTTCTAATGGGGTTCCATGGCAACATGTTTCAGGTGCGTAAATCGGTGGCTAAAATCCTTTTCTGTGGGAGAGTAGTAGCTCAGTTGTATCATTGCAAAGTTGTATCTGATTTTCCTGAAAGAAGTTTTCTTTAAAAAAAAACAAACCACACGTCTCAAGCAGAGAAGAAACCAGATTTAAAAAAAAAATAAATAAAAGGGAGAAACTTCCTTAGTGAAACAAGAACACACCATCTCTAATTCAAACTCTAGGAGTGTCATCTTCTGATAGTGAGTTTCCCAAGGCCTGCTAAGTAATACACCTCCTGGATGTTCTTGTAGTACTTGTGTTACAGTGCAATCACTTTGTTCTGGGGAAAAACAACTTCTGGGACATAACATAATGCCTGCTAAAGGTCTATTATGATTTTCCTTATTTGAAGTTGAAATTGTGAGCGAGTTTCATTATAAAAGGTGAATTGCTGAACGCTTCATTGATTGAGGTTTTTTCTAGTGGTTTGACAGGTACCTGGAACCAAAGAGTAAAGTTTGATTTTACTATTTTCTGGTGAAAAAGAAATGGGAAAACGATGAAAGACTATTTCTGTTGGCTGTTTTTTTGAAAGATAACCTCATAGTGCAAAATAAGAAGTATAGTAAAGCAGAAAGAGCGCGTGCACTGCACTGACCTATTTAGCCTGTATTTTGTCTGGTGGTGATAATCGGGGATGATACTCTTTAATTCTGCTAAGACTATTTGCAAGAAGCTGTGGTCTTTTTTTTACTTTTTTAAATGGTTTGAAAGTAATACCTTTTTAATGATGCTGGATAGCCTGAAGTTTGAAAAGTAGTCATACTTTGATAACAGTAACAATTGACAAAACAGTTGACTTTCCAAAATTGGGAAAAAATGGCTCAAATGCTTTTGAGGCGAAATAGTTGTGTTGTCCAGCTACAGGCATCAGGACTTGCAGGCCTCTCCCAATGCTGCTTTCTTCCTAGAACAAACACCTTTGTCTCTTGTAAACATGCTGGCCCCCTTGCCCTATATGGGTTATACTAAACTTACATGGTGGCTGTGATTAACTGGTTTGTTTGCACCTGATTTCAGGGTGAGATTGCAGTTCTCCTCTTCTTGTCATTAGTTTGACACATTGGAGTAAACCAGCTATTGCTGTATGAAATGTTTCCTATCCTTGGCTTTTTTCTCTTTCCTCCTTAGTGAGAAGGCTCATAGTTCTGTTCATAGAAACATGCTTTAAGGTTTAATTAATATGGAATTGAAATGTTTCCAAATTCATTTGTGTCCATAGTTGTGCTTGGGGAAGGAGAGAGAAAATGGGAGAATTTATATTGTGTATGTATGTATATGTACATTTCAACTTTTGGTTGAGAGAGTAACTTTGGAAGTTGATCAGTTAAATACCAGATGCCATGCCAGTGCAGAATGGCAAAGTTCAGTATGTCCTGCTGTTGCATGTTGAGACTGAGCATTTTTGGGTAAAGAGGACTCTGATGTTCTGATTTCCCATTCTGCTGTCTGCAGTAATGAATTTTCAATACACTAATGGAAAGTGTAGGAAAATTGGAAGGAAGAAGCTGGCAGGTAAAGATGACAAATTTATTTTGGCCTTACTGTTGGCTAAAGGAGAGCTGGAAAAGCCAGAGACTGCCAGACAGTACTTCCTGGCAAGGGGAACTGTCCTATCTCATACCTTTGGAAAAAGCACCCTGCATGACTAGATGTGCTACAAAATTCTTTCTCCTTGCATCTGGGAAATCATTTTGTGGCCTGTTACCATCATTCTGGGGACTGGAATGTTCCTACCTCTGCAACTGATTTACGTCTTGAGCCAAGGCACAGTAAATAAGATTGATGCAGAAAGCCATAATGATAGTCACCCTTTTCTGTTCTAAGCCTGGTGATTACATAGGCTTAAAGTGAATGTTGCCTTTTCATAGTTCAGTATTCTTTTTTTGTAATTATTGCTTTCCATTTCCATGGTACCTGCATGTCCCAGATCAACCTTGACTCCTTCCATTCTTTTGGACTGTGGATGAACACCTCATTAAGAGGTTTTGTTTGGCTTTGTGGCAACCAGACAAACTGAGTTGTAGAATAATACTTCGCAGAAGTTCAAAACAGGCTTTTTCTGTCTTTTTCATTTTTATCTCATAAATTACTCTTGTTTATCTCGTGATATTACTACATTTTAAAATAATTTTGCAGAGTCTGGTATCTATTGTTGTAGTGCAAGAACAGTGTGATCTTATGACTGGTGAAGTAACTTATTATTTCAGTCAGTTTTTTTCCAGTTTATCTGAAGGAACGCAACATCAGGAAGATCGGACTGGCTAGAAGAGGTAAATTACTCCTGTAAGTCAATTCTATTCTATGACCTAAGTCATTCTAAGCAGGAAATTAAAAGGAAAAAAATACCTCACCATGAAAATGGTTGGTTTACTCTTAAGCTAAATAGTAATGCACTGTGAGCCAGTGTTGAAGTGCAATAAATAGGAAAAAGTGTTGTGCACTTTTATGGACTTATATTTTGATGTGTGTTACCTGTTAACAGACATGCTAGACATGATTGCACAGTTCTGAATAAACAGTACCAGCAATCTGCTAAAGTAGTACTGAGCATGTGTATTAGTTGTTGTCAGAGGTTCCTTTTCATATTGGCTATAATTTTTACCATCTGATGTAATTTTTTCCTGACTACACAAATATAGTTGATTAATGAAGAAAAACCTCATCTAGTTTCTCTAAGAGGATTTATGGATATAGGGGTCTTGTTCATTTGTTTTAACTTCTGGTTCAGGTATGGTGAAGAAATGGTCTTTTGCCAGCCTTTCCATCTCTTCCAGCCTGAGAAATATTTAATTCTCTACTTACCCAAGTTGACTGCTTAACTATCCTACTTGGAGAGCATTGTCCTAACTCTACAAAGGTTGGGTAAACCTTTTCAGTTTATTATCAGTGATATTCTCTTCAGTATATGCTTTAGAGCTCAGAAATTAAAACCCAAAGTGGTTTAGATTATACCTGCTTGAGTGGCTACCTTTTCTGCATGATCCAGCATGACAGTTGAGTTTAGCGGCTCAAGTTGTGGTAACAGTTCTTGACTATAAATGTCCAGGGGCTGCTGGTAAGTCTTTGTGTTATAGGATGGTGGAGCTGGCGTCATCCCTGTTTTGACAGATCTGGCATCGATTGACCTTCCAGTGGTAGTCCATTTTTTCACTTCAGCTTTTGTCTGGAGGAATCAACTCGTATCGAAGATGAGTCCAGAATTAAAGTCATATCTTTTACACTAAATATTAAACCTTTAATTTTCTATTATTTTCCCAAAGTAATTTGTTTCATTGTGTAAGTATACATCAGTGGTGGTCATGGAGGTCTATATTTTTTTTCTCTGTTAGTGTTTTTATTTTAGCCTCAGAAACATAGATTAATTGGAAGACTGCTTAGGACTATTGCAGATGCTCTTTGTGATACCCTGCTACTTAGTGAAAAAGAGAAGTGTTCGATTGCTAACAATACATCCTTTCCCTTAGGTGATCTTTTGTGTTAGAATACTAATAGCAATTTGATTAGAATTATTAGAATTTGAATACTAATAAAAACAAAAGAGAAGCAGCTTAAACTTTCAGATTCTGTCCCTACTTTCATCTCTTCTGTGGTTTGGAAGAGTGCTCTTCAAGGTATGGGGGTGAAGTTTGAGGGAATATGAATCAGAAGGTGGCTAGCCTGGGAAGACACATCCCTGTTATTCATACTGCACAGCTGCAGGATTTCTGCTGCTAGCAATGTGACTCCTGTAAAAACTGTGCTTCCCAATGCCAATTCTGGTTGCTGTGTAATGGGATGACTTTTAAAAGTAGCTAGGTAACAAGACAGAATCCCTCAGCACTTTCCAGTTTCTCATCACTGGAAGGGGAAAGTTGGCTATTTTAACTTCTTTCTGATTTATTTATATGCTGAATCCATTTTCTTAGTAGGAACACATCTTGCATTCTGGCATTGCTACTTCACATATGGCTCAAGAGGCTCAGATCAGGTTCCTGAACATGGAATTAATCTCATTCTCTGTTTCTGCATCCTTTCCATCATCCTGACCTGTATGAGATCAATGCCAGGTTTCCGCTGGGTTAAAACTTAGAAGAGTCTGATAATATTAACCCTACCTCCCAGAATTCTACTTAATGTAGATGTTGAGCAGTGTTTTTAGATCTTGTTTCTAGAAAATGAGTGAGTGGAACAACATGTTAATAGATGATAATAGTACATGGTATTAGGGGGCTTAGGGATTCTTTAAAAAATAAATTGAAATAATTTATTTTCTTCACAAAGTCATTCCCCACTGACATAGCCCTATGTACTGGCAAATGCTCTCATAGTAAAGCTTCAGTAAGAATTTTTTGTTAATCAGTGTTTGGTTGTTTGACATACTTAATAGATAATCAGTTTTGGGACTGATAAAAGAGAAGGTGAATTTATTCAGTTGAACTGAGTTTTCTTTTTCTTTTTTTTTTTTTTAATTCACAGAAGTATTTTAGGGTTCCTTTTTTAAGAATTAAGCATTAAGTTTATACCAAATACACAAATACATATTGAAGTGTAGCTGCTTGGCTCTTTTTTATCAAACTGCTGACTCAGTCTTGCTTGCTTTGGCACCCAGAATGAGAGGCTTAAAGATATTGAAGATTGCATCTTCCAAGATTGCTTTCAAATCCTGTTTCCTTCTTGGCTGGTGTAGCAGATTCCTAACATGACTTCTCTACATGAACTCTATACATCTGTTAACTGTTTATGTACAGAAATGTACAAATACAAATCCTGTGATAACATGACATCAATCACATCAGATGTTGCCTGCTGTCTGCTAATCCAAAAAGGTAGATTCATGTGACCTAACAGTTGATCTGAAGTAGGTGACTATATAATTATGTTGCTTATCTATGTTGTTTCAGGTTATTGTAGAAAGTTTGCATGCTTCACTTAAGTGGATGAGCAACTCTGTAGCTTACATCCTCTTGCTGATGTCTGCTGTTCTCCCTTTTGTTGAACTGCAATGCCTTCACTTTGACCAACGGGATATTTATTTTGGTACCAGTTGAGCAACAGTTAAGCAGTGCATTCCTAAGCCTCTTCTCCCCTGTCTTTATTATAATAATCTCTGTTTAAGCTTGGATGTATGATAGACCTAGCCAGCTCGGTATCAAGGGGTCACAGTAGTTCTCTATGTAATTCTGAATCCTTTTTTCCTCTAATGGAGAAGAGCATTTGCTCCCAAAAAGAGCAGTGGTAATGTAGATTGTTCCTATTTTCACCACTGCTATTTGATTGTGATAAATGCCTGTGAAAACTGTATAGCTGATCATTCAGACAAATACCAGTTTTAATGGTATACAAAGATAATAGTCTGCTTTTATGGAAAAAATGCATCTTTAGAACCACTCTCTGAAAAGTAATAAAAGAGGAGGAGAGGAACTCCTGAAAAATACTCATGATGGAAGATGCCTCTCTCTGCTAGTTCTCAGTTTTTGAAGTGCAAAGTTGTAGTGGGTGCCACTGGAGACGTATACCAATGGAGGGAAAATTCTTCATCAGTAAACATTTTGGATAACCTCCTTGCTGTTTGTCTCCTAACACACCAAATGTGCATGTAACAGACGTGGGAGCTGAAGGACTTGAGACTCTCAAGTCTCTAAGTAAAGACATAAGTATGTCTTTAACTTTCATTATCAGGGAGGTGCAACTTCTCTTGCTCCACAGCTGTCAATATGAAAGATTTTCATCTGCAGTATTCCACTGACGTAAAAATATAATTTAAATATAGTATTGAAATCTATGGTGGCTTTATACTGGTCACTGCTTTTTATTGTCTTAGTCATCATTCCATTTCTTAGCTACTTGAAAAGGGCACTACTAAAAACTGATGCTATTATTTTTCACTTTATGTATAACTCTTGTTCTGAAGCATTGCTGCTTGTCACTATGTGCCTTTTCCAGTGGCTGTAACTGAAAGCCGTAGCTAAACCTTTCTTTTTTTCCCAGGAGTTTTATGCAACTGAAGTCAGATACTGGGAATTTGGACTCTCATGTTACCCACCCACCTGCTGTGGTCACTCCCTGTATTTCATCAGATCCATATCTTTGGGTTTGGTGGTCCTTTTGAAAATACGAAAGCATTTTAGGATGTTCATCATACCATGGCCATGGGTTTAGCCTCTGCACAGCTGTTGTTACAAGGATAGTGGTACTTTCCTCTTTGCAATCACTGTCAGTTCCCAGGCAGTAGTATTTTTGTTCACTCTTAAGTTTTTAAGAAGATAAAAGTATACAAGGATTTAATTGTTCATATTAATATTAACTGAGATTATTTGACCTGTTCAGTATTTAGTCAAGTAAATGCTAATGCTTCGCAGTGGCGCAGTACGTTTGGATAATGTTAAGGAGTTATTCCAATGTAAAATGGATGAATGCCTACAAGGATGCTGGAAAGGGACTCTTCATCGAAGACTGTAGTGATAGGACAAGGGGCAATGGGTTCAAGCTTAAACAGGGAAAATTTAGGTTAAATATAAGCATATTTACTCTGAGGGTGATGAGGCACTGGAACAGGCTGCCCAAGGAAGTTGTGAATGTCCCATCCCTGGAACTGTTCAAGGCCAGGTTGGACTGAGCCTGGAGCAACCTACTCTAGTGGAAGGTGTCCCTGCCCATGGCAGGGGGGTTGGAACTAGATGATATTAAGGTCCTTTCCAACCATTCTATGATTTTATATAATTGGGTCATGAATATTTTACCTTTCCGTTGCATTTGTTACAGAAATTCAAGTGATGCCTCCTTGTTTCACCCTCGGGATTAGAATTCTCTGGGTTTTCCTTGGCATGTTGTCCTCTAAAATAAAGTACTATCACTGGTCAATTTATTTTGTGCCTTAGAATACTGGCTGTTCTTACAAAGGCTTGTGTTTCTGGTTTTGTATTATTTCATAAGAATCCCAGTTTATAGTATAAACAGTAAGACTTTGGCTTGGATTGTAGCAGAGAAAATGTTGGTAATACAAATCCTGAAGATTGAAACAAGATTCAAAAGTCGAAAGCAATGAAAGGTTATTCTGCACAAGTTGGGGAAGAACAGTTCAAAAGGAAAAGTGACAGTGTGGCTTCATCTAAGTGTACATGATAAATGTGCTGTATGCATCATGTGAAGTTATTGCTGGAACCTGCCATGGAAGAGGAAGAACACAGCTGACTTTAATACGTTCCTTACACAGGCCTGAATGTATGACATGGAGTGTAAGAGTTTATGCAGGAGCTGACCTTATCAAAGAACAAAATAGTTTAAAAAATATATGAATCTTCCTCATGTTTTTATGTGAGAGCATGGGGAAAAACTTACTTATGTCTGGAACATGACAGTTGATTTCTTTTCATAATTTTTGGCCCGGTTAGTTGTTATTTTACTACTGTTGAGCAGTGCTGCAAGTCCCTCAGTTTTAGTGGTGGTTTAACTTTGCCAAAGAAATTGTGTGGATGCAAGGCACACCCATCATTATTTAAATATTTATATTACATTACCACTTGGATAGGTAGGAGCTGAGGATGCATCTGTGTCCTGTATGAAGAAAATTAAGTGCATGGGAATGTGTGGAGTGATGGGATAAAAATTAAAAGGAGAATTAGGAAGATTTGGCAGGCTGTGAATGTAAATTACACTTCTGAAAATCCTGGTCTTGAACCAAGACATCTTTCTTGAATGGAAACAGAAGTAGATGCGCTGTAAAATTTTAACTCTAGCTTCACTATTTCTGTGCATTTCAATATCAGAATAGTCTGTTTTCTGTAAGCTCTGTAGACAGATATTGCTTATTACAGGGAGTAATCACTGCAGAATATAAATAGTTTGCATTAATATGCAAATTCATATACACAGCACGGGGAATGTCATTACATATTTCATTTGCAATTTTAAGATGTCTGTTACAAGAGGTTATATGGCATGATAGAAGTGTTCAGATGAAATGGTAGGTGTACATGGTTCAGCCTTTCACCTGCAGCTTACTAGAATGCATCCAGCCAGGACCTGATAAACAACCAGCCCCTGAGAAGCCTTCTTTCCCCAATTTCTTTTCTTCAGCAGGCAGTTCAACTCTAGTGTTGTTGGACAGCCAAAGACAAACACAGAAATGCTCCAACAGTTACCTAGATTCCTGCTTGGTTTTGCTTAAGATGGATGTGATCTTTCAAATGGTCCCTGTCCTTTCTCGTGCCCCTTTCTGGCACAAAGATGAAGTCATTTCTCCTTCTTGAACTACTTCAACCAGTACAAGTTTGCATTTGTTCTAATTTCATCTGCCAGCTGTGATCTGCCTTCCATCTGCAGGGAGACAAGATCACTTGAACTTTTTGCTCTGTCTTAGGTGGCTTGTTCACCCCATCAGTTCTGGGCCCCAAGCAGGGCTGTTACCTTTTACTGTTTTCTGCATTGTGCTGTAGAGGGGACTTGGCAGGCTACTGAGTGAGCCATGCTGCAGGCACTGTGTGTCAGTATGGTGCTAATTAAATCCCTGATGGTGAGAACCAGGGGGAACAATGCCAGATGCCTTCCCCTACTGAAAGCTATTTTCATGTCTAGAAAATTGCAAGAGAACTGTAACTTGTGTTTATAAGTGCGCTTACAGAAAAAAAGCTGCTGAAAAAGGCAAAGAAAATTGTGTTATCCCGTGCTACAAAGAGGAAAACTGGGTTTAGAGAGTTTGATTTGACTGATCATAAGTTAAAATAGTTAAGCTTTTGTGGCTTTTTTGTGGAATGAATATAAACAAATCTGTTTGTTTACTAGTAGTAAACTCTGCTGCCATGATCTTTAATAACAGCATGTGTGCAACCAGATGATGTTCTGTTGCAGTGAACTAAAATCAACAGATTAAATTTAACCTACCGTAAACATGAAGACCACGTGTTAAAAATGGGAGAACATTGGCTTTTAAAAATAAGGAACCCCCCCACCTAATTAATTAAAATTAATTAAAGGATTACCTTAAGTGTCCTGGGTTCAGCAGTAGCAGTCATTTTTCTCCTTCTTAGTAGCTGGTGCAGTGCTGTGTTTTGATTTTGGCAGTGAGTGGGCTGCGTGGCAGGCCTTAAACCACGACACTTAAGACAGCCACAAAATGGCTATAAAACTTAGGGTGAAGATGTGACATCTGTCTTCAAGAGCTTTTCTGTTGGTTTTGGCACAGCAAGGCTGTTCTCACACACCTCTAGGACACATGATTAAACAGGTTTTATATGTGGAGCTCTGAACTTTAGATGCATCTCAGTTACATTACATTATCCAGGTTGTCTCTTGTGTATCCATTCCTTCTGCTGGCTTTCGGAAAAGGGGTGCATCCTGTTTAGATGACGAATGCTTAGGGACAACGGCATCAAAAGAATGAAAACACAACAAAGAAATGGTTAATGGCAAAAAATAAAAGGCGGAGTAGTCTGTGTGGTGGAGGGAAGCAGGAGACTAAGAGTAGGATATTTAGGAGGATATGGGAGTGACGAAAGGAAGGCCACAGAAGGCCATATAGTTGCAGAAGAGGACTGAGAGAAGCTGCAGTAAAGGATGAATATAGGGCTTTGAAGAATATGCCCTGGAAGCTGAGTGCAAGAATTCTTGGTCTGCACACAATTTTTCTGTCCAAAAATACACTGAAACTGCAGACAGTCTGTGTCATCCTCCTTTTGTGGCTATTCTGTGTAGAAGATAGGTCTTTTTATTCTTATAATTTACTTCATCAGGCAAGTGGTAGACAGAGCAGGCCCGTGTCTCTTATCAGGATAGTTTAATATTCTGTTTCTTCAGTTGTAAGGTAGAAGTCCTTGCTAAAAGACTATATGGTTACAAATCAGGTGCTTAGACTTGGAACAGGAATTGATAGTATTAAAGTTGTAAATCCAAGGTAAAAATTTCAGCAAATCTTTACAGTTAGATCTGACCAAAAGTACATGAGTGGGCCTTTAACACAGTCTAACTAGGTGTTAACAGCACTCGTTAAAATTTAACTGCGGGATTTAAAGGGCACGTCTATACCCGCAGTTACAGGATTCCTTGGGGTGGAGGGGCTGCTTCCAGAAGAATGGTTTATTTCCATTGATCTTAATCCACTGTAATCTAGTTTGTCTGTCCACTCACTTTAAACTGCAATAACATAAGGCAGTGGTATTCCTCAATTTAGGCAAGATTTTTTTAAAAGTACTTTTAAAAAATTGTCATTTCTTCTCTTTTCAGTTTATTCTCCTGTGAGAGTCAGGCAAGCATTAAAACAAACAAACAAACAAAAGAGCAGCATTTCTGAAACTGCACATTTAAAGTTACAGCAAAGGTGCCAGTAATATCCTAGCGATCAACGTGTGTGCTGGGAGCTGGTTCAGAGGAGTTGTCTGACTCCTAGGCAACATGGGCCTTGAATGTGCCCTCTGAATTAATAAGGATGTATGTATGTGTAAGCTGCAGCTTTCCATCTCAGTTCCTTCCCAAACCGGTTGTTATTTTGTTGTTTGTGGGTCTTTCACCATAGTTACTAGGGTGGTGAAACTATGCTGAAGTTAGTATCGGAGGGAGAAGTTCTTTGGAACAGTTTTCCGGAGAAGGGTCTTCACTGTTTTATTCTGGAATTATATTTATCTTCTCTGACCCCATTGCGTAACAACCTGGCATTTAATTTTATTATATTAAAAGTTATGTTTATGATTTAATATTTGGCATGTATTAAATATATATAAAAAGTTATGTATAATTTTATTTAAATATGTGTGCTCCTGAGCAGACATTGTGTTGCTTCATCTTGCTTTGTTTTCTGTATTCACTGCTGATGAACTGGGTGGTACAAGTGGGAACAGAGCTGTAAGATTATTTTCATGTGTTTCCATTAACCTTATCTCTGTGGGGGCTTTCATTTAAAACAGTTCTTGCAGAAGTGTTGCCTAAAAGTAAAGAAATAAAAAAAAGATGTTCGCAATAGCTGTCTGTTACTGTGTTTTTTTGAGTACATAGCACAATGAAAGATAACCAGTGACTACCACAGTATAAACAAACTAACAAAGAAATACAGTAAAATGTTATTATCCTTTTCCTGTCTTTCCCCTCCTAACTTTCCCTTGCATAAGACGGGAAAGTGAAATACAGTTCATGCTCTGGTGCAAACACAGGGCCCAGTCAAGCAGTGGGGCAGATGCATCCAAGTTCCCCATCAGAGTACAGTAACAAACTGCTTATCCAGTGCTTACAGGCATGAGCAGAGGACATGCTGTCTGTAGGGAAAATATGTGACTAGCTTTGGTGTGTTTGTTACTCAGTTTCATATAAAAATACTCAGTTTTACTTAGCTATTTATTTAGCTGTGTTCAGTGCAAGTTAGAGATTTTCCAGTGTGTTCACAAAGTGCTGTAAAAACATTTAATGTGGCTGTTAGCTAGTACTTCCTTGTACTGGCAGTTTCTAAAAATGTACAGCTAAGGACCTATGGCTATGTTATTGCTTTTCATTTATCATCACTTTATTTCGAAGTTTTAAGGGTTTTTATTTTCAAGGAGATTTATTTTGAATGTGGGCGTGTTTGTATATTTATAATTCTTCTTTCTGAAGATGTCTAAGCCAGCCACTTTGAACAGGGCATGATCTTCTGCTTGCTGTTGGCAACCATGACTCATCTGTGTTATTTTTAACACTGCAAACATGAGTGTATGTTTTTTTTCCCCCCAAATGATTCTGTTCTCTTTTTTTTTTTTTTTCCCCTATGGTTGTGTTTTTCACTTTATTTACCATCAGTCTGGAAGCCTAGCTCATACATCTGTAACCCAGCAAGCTGCCTAGAGTTGAGTATTTCAACAGTTGCTATCGTTGTGTTGTAACTGGAGCTGTTAACATAGGGTGACGTTCCTGCCCTTTAGTAGTCAGTTGGCTTTGTGCAGCTGTTCTGGGTGGCATTTGGGGAGAGCTATCACACCTGCATCGTCTATGGGTCCCTGAAAACTGAGGAATGTTTCTGCTGTAGTCTGTGTGATAAAGAAGAGGAAAAAAAAAGTTAAACCCAGCAAAAAGGCATATCCCTGGCAGAATTATGCTTTTAAACACATCGAGAGTCCTGTTGATTTGATTCAGTCAGTACACCCAAAGCAAAGAACTAAAGACAGACTTGGGTTCACTTTTTTTTTTAACCTCCCTAGTAACATTGTCAGAGCCAATCTTAAGAAAATTGTTCCTTTATAAATAATATTTTCACAGAAGCTAGAACTTTTGTTGTGGCTACCATTCTAAACAATGCAAAATCCAGGTTTTCTGAATGAGCTTCCTCGCAGTGTCATGTGTCCCTCAGAGATTTTGGACGCAATCCTCAGCACTGCATAATTAACCCAAGAAAATACTGATCTGCCTGGGAGACTGACCTCTGATCCTTCTTTAAGCTTTGTAATGTTAATAAATATTTTTGCCTTTTTGTGATGGTACACATCCTCAGTAAGCCATTAGCCTGTAAAATGTTTGCCTTTGCAAAGATAACGGTACCTGTTAGACAGCTTTTTCATTTCTTACCTTTTGATTGTTAATGCTCAGTAATCTACTTCTTCAGTTATGGAATTGTAATGTTTCAGAAATCTCTTCTAGCACAAGCGTCCTGGACTTTTGCTTGAAAGATCTTGCCCAGCTCACTGGTTTGTAAGTCATGGATCCCTGCTGCAGCTCTGCCCCAGTTACTCCTTGTTTCAGGTGTATGGTCTGTATAATTGTGGATCTAGTATTCTTTAATGTGACTCACAGAAACTGATACTCCTTGTGGTAATACACAGGTGTAAGAAATATACAGTCCCCTTCTAGCGTGGGAACAGTTCCAGAAGATATCTGTGTTGGGGCTTTGCTGGATCACATCTGTTTGTGTTTCATGGAGCATCTTTGCCAAAGATAAGTTCCATTCATACCTTCATTTTTATTAGCAAAAAATCTTGCCGATTTTGTAGGATAGCATTTAATCAGGTCTGTTATTTCTCTGTAGCTGTACCTTATATGAAAAAATACAAATTTAATGAAATTCAATTAGCTGCAGTGGGTGTAGAACAAATTTAACGTGTAGAACAAGCCAATTGTTAACAAAATCCCACTCAGTTGCAAATAAATTTCCCTCCCCCCCAAGCTGTAGTCACCCTGCTACTGCAGTACTGTAAAATCAAGTACTTCACATCTTGCCAGTGTCTTGTGACTGGTAGGGTCTATCTTATTTCATTACAGTAATTTCAGACAGTAACTCATTTGATCCTTTTATCTTGGGCAGTAACTATTTGAGGCTTACATATGCTCTTAACATTTTAATAAAAAAAGCTCCTCCCTTTAAAGGACCATGAGACTTGTAGGGACTCTTAGATGGCACTTGAGCTTTCTTTTAGTAATGTAGTTTGGGTAATACAGCAGTTTAGCTAGGGAGCTTGGTGCTCAGCGGTTGACCTGTGTGACTGGATGCCATAACCTGACTTTCTTTACGCCCTTCCATTTTCCCTTTGGCTGGATTGGCCTGGCCATGTTTGCAAGCTGCAAAATCAGCCATTTTGGCCTAACAAACTCTGTTTGTGGTGGTTCTTGTATGTGTTGCTGCACAAGACAAGACTTCAATTTGTCTTTCAGTACTGTGATGACATGTGGGAGAAGAGCTACATAGAAAAGAGAGAGACAAGGCCTGTTCAACCCAGTCCTCATGCTGTTAACCTTCACAGAAGTTTACTCTTGGTTTCAGGGAGTGGGTCTGGCTCTATTAGCTGTCTATAGACTTTGTCTATCCTGCTGTCTCTATGTGTTTCCATCCTATTTGAATAACAACAGCGTAAGTGAGAAGGCAAATCTCCGTGGCTGAGCACTTGATTCTGTTTATTTTTGCCTGATTCCTGCCATGGGTTCTTCTTGGAGCCTCTTTCCTCCTCTGCAGTCATTCCTGTTGCCTGATTTCCTTTCATCAGCTCTGTCACACATCCTCATGTGCCAGGGACCCTCCTCCTTGACTTGGCGCTTGGCTGGAGTGCGTCAGTATGCAAGTTCTTCAGGTCATGGGCTAACCAAGGTTCCTGAGGCTTCATGATCATTTCTGCTTTTGAGATGTCAAATATCTGTGTATAAAAGCACTGTTAATTCTACATTGCAATAATAATAAAAAGCTATTAGAACAAAATCCATTTATAGACCAGTAATATTTGCAAAGACTAAAAATACATCCTAGCTTGGCCAGAGAGGCAAGTTTTGGTCTGGCAGCCCCGGTAGTGGTAATCAATCCCTCTGCCTGGGACATGTAGGTGGCATGTCACTCAGCCTGCCCCCCCTTACTGTCTTCCTGGCTCTATCGTGCTTCTGCTTTCTGTCTCAGAGTACATTAGACTTCATAAGGTTGTATTTCATCTTCTCATATAGCATAAATCTCCTATTGAATATAGGTCTTTAAGGATTTAGAGGGAGCCAGGCTAACATGGAATAAAGTCATTGCAGTGGCCAGGTTGGTGGTGATTTTTATAATCCAATTACATGTCTGTATTCTGATCTAGTGTCCTTCCCAGGACTTGGAGTCTTCTGAAATACTTGCATTCTAGTTACATTTTTCATCATTTCTCTCTACCTACAAACTAAGTTTGAAGTACATTATTATGTATTTCAGAGTTCCAAGAGAAAAACTTGATTCTCTCCATTCTACCATATTGTTTTCTGTCATCCCATGAGGTGAAGGGAAATATAACAGAAATTTGAATTACAGGAGTGAAGAAAATCAGCCAGCACTGAAGTCATCGTATGCACATTTTTAGTCCTCTGAGAGCAGAAATTGGCTGTCAAGGTTTTAGTGAATAATTTATGTTTTGCTCAGTTGAGAATACGGAGTATGGCTTTTAAGACACGGGAGTCAGGCTGTAACTGAAAATTTGGCTACAGAAATCTTTCAAAGCTTTTGGGGATGAAAGGCTTAAGAGGCTTAATTATTTCAGAGTAATTGGAGATGGAGCTCATGAGTGAGTAATGACTTCCAGAAGGGAGGTGTTGTACAAGTGCACTTATTTGGTGTTATAATTAGTGTGAAATCTGAGTAACTTTACGCTTCTGGCTAGGTAGCTAAATCCAAAGAAGGATTTTGGGGTTCTTTGGGACAATGAATTTTGTAAAGCAAGCTTGTGTTAGCTAGTGTATCAGTACAACTTATACTGAAATTTGCCCAAGTATGATGTAAAGGTATGACAAGATACACAGATCTCATATATATTTCCAGTTCTCCAGATGTGAAGGATCTGAAGGATGCTGGAAGCGCCTTCAAACTCTGGCTTCATTTATACCCAGCTTGTAGGCACAAGCATTTCAGATAGTTGAAGCTTCTTTGCTGTTGAATAAAAAGTACTATCTGTGTCTGGAAGCAAAATTTGATTGACTTTTTTTGTCTAGATTTGTGAGAAAGATCTTGGTCATTATGCAGCTCAGAAAGTGGTTGTTCTGTAAGAAGTGTAGGTAAATCAGATGGGAGAACGAATTTCTGAAAGCTATATAGATGAAGCATATTGCAAGCCAAGCAGGTGTAGGTGTTTGATCCAAATCTTTAGAGCTCCAACACACCAAAGGTCTTGTGGTAGCTGGATTCTTTTGGCTGCTACTTGTGCTATTTCATGATAGTGTGGCTATAATTTTTAGAGCTTGCAATCTTTTAATCTTTAAATACATTCAGTATTTCTGAGCAGTTTGATCCATCCTTGTGACTTCAGCTATTACTGTAAGCAAAGCTGTTTGAGCTGTGTTTTATCCTATCTCCTGTATCTTCTGTTTGCCCTGCCATCCCTTTGGATGAAATACAGCCAAAATTAAACTTCTTGTCATATTGATTCACAAGTTTCCTCAAGTTCAATCACTTCTTCTATTTTTTTGTCACTGTTGAGAGCACTTACCAGTCACTAAGGCTGAAACATCTGACTCTTCTTGGGTTCTTATTCTCTGGTTTCAGACTACAGAGTGTTTTTGAAACCTTGCCTTTCTTTCTGTGTGTGCAGCATAAGCTGTCCTCCGGAGAGGTCTGAGTCTTGTAGTGACTGCCACAGGTTCCATGTTTATGCTATTCCAGATGCCAAGCTTGAGCAGTTATTTCAACATACGTTTTCACTGAAATCATCATTTTGCTATATTGTTGTCCTTCAGTCCTCTTCTTCATCTATAAAATGTATGAGCTTCTTATCTTTATCATCAGTACCACTCACAGCTCTCTCTGCCCTATTATTTCTCATTCCTTAAATTTTCCTGTTCTTCTGTCAGTGCCATTTTCAAAACTTACTTTGTGTGTTGTTCTTACATTGCTCTTTATCAGCCGTTCTGTATGCAGTGCCTTCTCAGAAGTGATTTTTTCATGCCCTTAAAACCTTAAAATCTCTATCCATGGTGGCACTTCTCTTACCTATGGGACAGCGTGGGGCTGCTATTAATGTGAAGTCCTCAGCACTCCATTGACCTTTGAATATGGGTAAAAGAGGGCAGGGCACTTGTTGAGGTGGGTTTAGGCCTCCCAGACTCCAGGGGATCAGAAGAGCAAAGGTGTTTCATGTCTTCCAGGGCTTCCTTGGTGCCTCTACCACTGAGTAAAATCCAAAACAGGCTGGTTCTGGTGGTGCAGTTAGAGCAAAAAAGAAGGGGCATTTAGGTGGTTAGTAAGTTTAATGAAGAAATAGGTGGCTGCCCTAATATCATCCCCAAGCCCCACTGACCCCTTATTCAGTAAGCGTTAGTACTGTTGCAGGACTTGATAAATCATTTTTGAAACATCATTATCATGGATGATTCAAATGATACTGTAAATTTTCTAAAGCAATACATGCTGCCATGGGTATGGGAAGGAAATGGATCATTGAAAGATGTAATTTTAATTGGTTGTTTATGTATGGAAATTCACTTTCAGAAAGAGTGGTAATTATTTCAGGATAATTTTTATGGGACTAAATTAGCACTAGTATTCCTTTCTCTGTATCCGGAGTTCACAGCTTTTGCATTTAACTTCAGAGCACCAGCAGAGCCACATAGAGAAATTGTGGTTTATGTTTTTTGACTCGCATAGGTAGGGTGCTTGTTTCCTAAAGAGCACGAGTTTTCTAATCCTACCAAAGCTCTTACAGAGCTTTCACAGCTTTCTGTGAAAGTTACAAGTTAGAGATACATTTTGATACAGACTGTGAATATGTGTGGTAAATTGGCCTTAAATGGGGAAATGCTTAAGCTGTGTAAATGCTCTGCAAGTTTGCGTGTTTCAGACTGAATTGCAGAATAAGAATATAAGATAGGAAAGATAATTTGATGATTGGGGCTGCCTGCCTGCCTAGATAATTCTCCACTTCACCCCCCACCTTGTTTCCAGGCGCATTCCACTGCTTTTCCGGATGTTTGTACAGCTGTATATTCTGTATAGCAACACTGTATTTGAAAAGCAAGCACACCTCAGTCTTAAAGTAAACAGTTTTCCTATTTTCCTACTAAACATCATTTTGCACATCTCAGCATGACAGCTCAACCGACTGGCTTCTTTTTATATGAATGAAAATATTGCTTTGCTAATAAGTCTTTATGAAGTGGATTAAGACTATAGATATTCTTGGTGAAAGAATGTATGTGAAACAGTTCAGCTCAGTGAAAATGTTTACTTTGGGTTTGTGTGGTAATCAACAAAAGTGGCCAGTGTTTTGGGTTTTTCTGTAGGCTTCTTTTGAAAGTAAAGTCTGTTCTTTGGGCCAGGTCTTCAAATGAAATTGGCTGGGATACTTTTGTTTCAGTATTTTACTAACTACTTTATTTATGTGAGCTGGCATTAAATCTGTGGAAGTCTGGGAGTGGTTTCAGAGTGCATGTGTTCTTTGTCTTCCTGCAACACAGAAAACAGCCTAGTAGTTCTTTTATGTTTCTTTGTTGTAGAGGAGAATCTGTTATTGTTCGTGAAACTGAAGGGAGAACAACGGGTGAGTGTGCTGGTAGAGATGAATGAGGAGCCGTTTCATATATAGCTGTGGTGTAAACATCAGCTGGTTTATTTTATTCTTTAAATGCCCAGGGATCGAGTTTCTTGTTCTGGTTATCTTGACACCGCATGCAAACCAAATTAATCTCCTTTAATGTAAGTGTAACAGAGAGTGTGAAGATCAGAGGGAGAGCAAGACTTCCTGATTTAGCCAAACCCAGCATCACAGATCTCTGCCTGTATCCCCTCTTTTCAAGTTCTCTCGGCTCTACCAGTGAGTATATTCATGCACTTTGTGTGCTGCATTAAAGTTTCATAGCTTGTACCGAGGAAACGGTGAGGTAAATTGTGCTATTTGGAGGCTTTGTGTGTCACATGGAAATATTACTGCTCTCCCTCCAGTTCTTCACGCTCTGTGCCAGTCTGGAGTTAGCACAGTCACTGCAAGTACAGGACTTCAAAGGCTGGCTGAACAGTTTGAAAAGGCAGTGCTGTTCTGGGTCTTTTCTTGTTTCAAGACCTTTCCATGAGTTTCTTGGAATGTATCCCTTTGCTTTTTCTGTAAGGGAGAGTGTAAAAAGTGGAGCAGCCGGACTTGATCAAAGGACAGACATACATAGAGTCAGTGTAGATCTCCACTGGCTTCCGGAGGCTTAGAGAAAATGACTGCAGTTTCCTTACTGTAGTGCTGCTTACTGCAGTGACCTGAGTTGGCACTAGATTGGTGAAATAGGCTTTAGTCTCATGAGCCTTTTGCTGTTTGGTTAGGCACGTTTTTTACAGTATGGGATTTCTGCTAGAACTTGCAGCAACATTTTAAAATATACAGGCTGTTGTCTGTTGTTACAGAAACCCCTTTTTAATTTGTACCAAAACTTCCTGTCACTTGTGGTCCACCAGGGATCGATATTGGGCCTGATGCTGTTTAATGTCTTCATAAATGATCCGGAAGATGGGATCAAGTGTACCCTAACAAACTTTGATGACCATACCAAACTGAGTGGGGAAGGGGATGCTTTGGAAGGGAGGGACACTCTGCAGGATGACCTGAATAGGCTGGAAGAGTGGGCTAACAAGAAACCAATGAAGTTCAACAAAGACAAATGTAAGGTCTTGCACCTAGGAAAACATAATCCAAGAGTGCAGCACAGGCTGGGATCTGCTTTGCTGGGGAGCAGCTCTGTGGAAAGAGACCTGGGGGTCCTGGTGGACAGCAAGCCCAATATGAGTGAACTATGTGCAGCTAAGCAAGCCAACAGGGTGCTGGTTTGCATCAACAATCGAATCACTGGCAGAGATAGTCATTATCCTGCTCTACTCTGCACTTGTCAGGCCACACTTGGAATACTGTGTTCAGTTTTGGTCAGATGTGGACAGGCTGGAGAGGGTCCAGAGAAGGGCCGCAGAGCTGATTAAAGGGCTGGGAAGCCTGTTGCGCTGGGAAAGGGCAAGAGATTTTGTTCAGCCGTGAGAAAAAAAAAGCTTAAGGGGAGACCTTGTCACTGTGTTTCAGCATTTCAAGGGAGGCTACAAAGAAGTAGCTACAAAAGGCTACAAAGCCACTCCCTTTTTACGAGGAGATGCACGGGAAAGAGGAGGGGTAATGGGCGCGGTTACTCGGGGGAAGATTCCGGTCTGACCCTCGGGGAAAATTTTTCACCATGAAAGCAGTCGTCCATTGGAATAACCTCCCCAGGGAAGTGGTTCCCCAACACTGGACGCTTCTGACATTCGGCTGGGCAAGGGTGCTGGGATATATCTAGTCTAGGTCATGCTTTTGCAGAGAAAGGTTGGACCAGATGATTCTTGAGGTCCCTTCCAGCCTGTTCTGAGGTTCTGTGGATTGCTGTAATGATCCAAACCCACTAACAAACAACAAAAAACTCCAACAACCTAAGCCTTTTGTTGGGATGGTAATCTCAAAAGGGGTGATACAACCTCAAGTCAGGATACACCTTGCAGGACAGGTTAATGTCTACTGAGATGTTTCTCTTTTTTTTTTTTTTATTTTTGACTATGTGCAGGTTTTAGATGTCTTAACAGCTGGATGTGATGTTTTTGCATGGATCTTCTCTCTCTCATAAAGGCAGGAATCAAATAAATGGAACAGGCTTATAGGAAACCACTGTTATTTAATTATTTCCTTGTCTTTTTCCTGTGGTTTGTTATTGATTTCATTTAATACTTTAGCTGTAAACTTTCAGGGGCTGGGACCCATGTCTGATTTATGTCTGTAAACCTTTTGGAGCACTGTGGAACTGGCAGATGCTAAAAAAATGTTTTTTGAGCTCGTTTCATGTCTCATACCTCACACTAGATATTTAGGTACACTAACACTGCAGAATAATGGCTAACCAAGGTCCTGTGAGTACGAAGTAATCCTTTGGGCTTCCTCTTGATTTTCATCTATGTGCACACGGTCAAATAACAATATGTCTTCCATGCAGGTGTGGAAATATTTAAAGTCTTGCAAATCAAACCAGAAGTATAGTTCTTGTTAAAGTAGTTGGAGATTTACATAGTGTCTTATGCATAGCACAGTAGATTTTATGCAGCAGAGATTTTATGCAGCTGAGTTAATCCCCACATTTCAGAAGTAAGCCAGCTGAATTCTTCATCATGCTTCCAGCAGAGATGGAAAGAAGTAGTGGCAGAAAGAAGATCCAAGTGAAGATCTGATGATTGCAGTTTCTCATTGAGCCAGATGGGTGTGCAATTAGCAAATTTTTGAATGTTTTCAGGACACAAAGTGTTTACTTCCTGCCTGTTGTGGTTTCATGTTTGCCTGCATCTCTAGAGTTAAGGTGTGGTGTGTTACAGAGTATCACAAGTTTAATGGTGAGCCAGTCATTATTAGGGTTCATTTTTTGTGAGGTCTTTATTTTCATTGAGGTGGTCATAGCTCTGTCAGAGTCATTGGGAGTTTTATGATTCATTTTCTTCATCTGCAATTAGGATTGAACTCTGACCTCCAAAAGTACCGAAGAACCTTATTTTGTTTCTAGCAAACTATGGTGCTAACAGAGAACAAAATTCTGTGTTGTGCCTTCTGTCTTTCTGTTTCAGCAAATATCTTAGCTTCAGTCTGTATCAGTCTTCATGATGAACGTGGAAGTTATAGTCACACATACCTGACATTCATGCTGTCCATGCATGATCTGATATAGCTGGGAAGCAGCTAGTTTGGAAACTGTGAAGAGTTTAGCCACAACAGTCCACATCTTCATAAGATGAATAATCTGTCTGTGGCTTAGATGGTGAATTCATGCTCCCAAGTACTGCTGTTTTACTGCAGTTGTCCAAAGCAGATTGTTAAGGAGTGTCCAGAGTTCATCAGCAGGAGCCTGAGGTCTCCCTTGGGGCGAGGAGGAAAGAGTGCCTAAGCCATATGGGCAGTTTGAGCTTCTGGTACTCCAGGGAAGTCTTCTCGTTGACCCATGGAGTTCTGAGATCTTTGCCTTCTATTGACTCAGGGAAACTGCACTTAATTGTTTGCATGTAAAATTGTGTCTTTTGTATAAGAAACAATATGTGAACAACTGGTGTGTATGCAAATGGAGGGGATGGTGGAGCTAATGGTACGATTTTATTGACTCTGTGTTTGAGTCCTGGTAAGATCAACAGATTGTTTTGAGGATATGAGTCTAAATATTGCATTTCATTTTACAGCAGGGTAGCAACGTATTATCCAGACAATGTGTTTTGGGAAGCCTTTCACAACAGCTGATAGGAGAGCAAATAGTACAGTTTACATGTGACTAAAGACTTTTTTTATTTTGCAAGCATTTTAAATTCATTGCAAGTCTACTGCTAACATAACAAAGCAATTAATTTCTGATTCTGTGGTCTGTTCCATTCATTTTGACAAACCAGCACACTAATCAAACATTATCCTGGTAATTCGTTGTGAAGAATTGCAGCATTTCAAAGATAAGTATAGTTCCTGATCACATTTAAACTTCTGTAACACTTTTAAGTCTTCTCTCCACAAATTAACCTGCAGTATTGTTTCATTGCTTCACTTGTAAGGCTGGGAACCTGCTGAACCAGGTCACTGGAGATGGGTGAACAAACTTGTATTAAGTATATCATAGATGAAAGACTGATATCTTTGGATTCTGCTTGCAGCTGTTGCAGTCAAAACAACTTCATTGGGAAGCCCGCTTAAGGGACAACTGAATGTAATACAAAATGAAATGCTGAAGTTTCCCAGTTTATTTTCAGTATTGCTCATTTTTAGTGTGTGTTTTCCTGCAACTTCTATAAAATTGAGCACTTCCCAGTCTTCATTGCAGTTACATCTGTAGTCAGTTTAATTCACATGCTGCCTATGAATTAGATTGCTCATTTCTTTAAGAAACATTTTTTTGAGGAAACATTTGCATTTTAGTAGCTAAATGCATACCCACAGAGATAATTTGACAAGCAAAATTTGCAATACTATTTTGTGAAAGAGAAATAAAAATACTGTTTGGAAAATGTATTCCAGATCCTAAACATTGACTTCTTTTTTTTTTTTTTTTTTTTTTTTTTTTTGGTGATGAAGACTGAATGCTAATGGCATAGAAGCCAGTGGGTGGGGGCTTTACTTAGAAATAGTTATCTGTTAACTTCAGTGAGGTCTGACTTTGGTCTTATTTGGTTGTAATTCCAGGAAAACCACATAATTTCTAGTTCATCCTCAGCTCTTGATGCATGTAGTCTGCAGTTTAATAAAAGTAGAGCATGAAGGGGCACCAGATCTTAGAATAAATGGGCAAAACTTTTATTCTGATTGATCTTTGTAGTGAGACCAGCTGTATATGTGACCTTTCACCCCAGCATGTAAGAAATCTAATTGGTTTTCAGAGGAAAGGAAGCTGGAGGTAGGCTTAAATTCTTCACAGAATGGCTGGAGAAATGAGAAAAAATAAGGGAAGACCTAAACTGAGGTTCCCATTTTATTGCTATTGAAACTAACAATTTGAAGCTCGGATAGGAATAAATATCAATTACTTCCAAAACTACGTGCGTGCATGATCTAACATAACATGTAAAATGCAGCTTTGTAAGAGTTGATGGCTTGCCTGATAGGAGTATGCAGAATAGGAGCCACTCATTTGAAAGAACCTTGCCATATCAACGCAGATGTCATAAGAGGAGACAATAATTTGGTGGGATACATTTTCTTTAAAAATAGAGGTCAGATGATGCCAATTGCTGAGTATTTCCATTTGTGAGTGCAGCAGCTGGTTGTAAGACACACTGGTTTTGCCTCACCAGTGTCCTCTTCTGACAGCAGCTGGTAGTGGATGCATTGGCAGAAGTAGGAGGAAGATGAGGTGCTATTTTTCCCATCCTGGCGACTGTGGAACATGAACCAAAAGTGTGCCCAGGCAGCCAAGCAGATCAACAGCATCCTGGCCTGCATCAGCAATAGTGTGGCCAGCGGGGCCAGGGCAGTGCTCATCCCCCTGTACTCAGCACTGGTGAGGCTGCGCCTTGAATCCTGTGTTCAGTTCTGTGCCCCTCACTACAAGAAAGACATTGAGGTGCTGGAGCAGGTCCAGAGAAGGACAACGGACCTGGTGAAGGGTCTGGAGCACAAGCCTGATTAGGAACAGCTGAGGAACCTGGGGTTGTTTAGTCTGGGGAAAAGGAGGTTCAGGGGGAACCTTATTGCTCTCTACAAATACCTGAAAGGAGGTTGTATTGAGGTGGGGGTCAGTCTCTTCTCCTAAGTAACAAGTGATAGGACAAGAGGAAATGGCCTCAAGTTATGCCACAGGAAATTTAGGCAGATATTAAGGGAAATCTTCATGGGAAGGGATGTCAAGCACTGGGATAGGCTGCCCAGGAAAGTGATTGAGTCACTATCCCTGGAGGTGTTTAAAAGACGCGTAGATACGGTGTTTGGGAACATGGTGAACTTGGCAGTGCTAGGTTTACGGTCAGACTCAAATGATCTTAAAGGTCTTTCCCAACTTAAGTGATTCTGTGGTTCTCCCCAGGAGAGTATTGAAGAGACATCAATGCCACGTGTAGCCTTTGGTGTAATCCTGGCAGTAAACCTGTGCTCCAGAGAAACTGTTCTAATTTGCAGACACTGTCATCCATGCAAGTGATAGGGATTCATGAAAGGAGGCATTGGTATTAGACAGATCTGGCCTCTGAGTTTGTCTTTGGGATTTAGGAATGACAAGAATGTGTAATGAGATACCTTATTTGCAGCAACTGGTTTTTAAGTCCCAATTTTCTAATCTGGAGCCTCTTTAGATACTGCTGTATTACAGTGTAGGTTCATAAAGTAGGTGGTCTGTTAAAGACTGGAGCCATTTTTTTGAGGTACTTTTCAAGCACTTAAGAGGCTTTTCAGTATATGTGTCTGATTGGTGAGAATAATGTCTGCAATGAATATGTCTGCAATAACAGGTAAAAGCAGAGAAGCTCAGGTTGATTAATTAACCCTTGAAGGTTTATTGTGATGATCTGCAGATCAGGTGATCTGGGAAGATGTGTTTTCTTTCTGCAACTACTGCCTCACCTGCATTCTTAAATTACCTTGGCTTAAATGGTACTGCTGCTGCTTGTTTGATGGTGACGCTCTTTCTTTAATACTTACTGTTCGTAGGGGGAAGAAAAATAGACTTCCTGGTTTAAAAAGCTCAACATTTGAACTCAAATGTGTATTAGCGCATGTAAAAAGTCAAAAAAAGCAAACATCAATGCTTAGTTTGCTCCTTCTTGTGACTTAAATCCAGAGGACTGGCAGTTTTACTTGCGGTGACAGCAGATGGCCTGTTTGCTCCTGCCTTTTTAAAAAGGGGAGTTGCTACTTTGTGTAAGCTAGGAGAAGCCCTGGTCGCGCCTTGGCTCTCCTCTCCCTGAGGAGGAAAGCAGCCCTGCAGTTTTGAAGGGAAGAATGAGAGAGTTTGCTGAAGATGAAAAGGACTGGAGTGCCAAGCTGGTGGAAGTGATGTGCTGCATGGGTCAGTAACACAGCCTGGTGCTGGGCTGGCAGGGCAGTAGAGCTGGCCGCCTTGGGAGACAGCAGGGCTCTCTGGAGGGAAGCTTCACTCCAGAGGCTTTCAGTGGGTTTCCTTCCTTAGTTTGGTAGCTCTTCTGTAGTTAGCTCCCTGTTTTCTGCTTCAGCTGGGGGGGCTGATTTGGTATGTTCTTCTCAGAGCTTGAGCAAACTGAATACTGTTGCACTGTGTTTTCCTCCCAGTGTGCATTTGCTTTTCTGGAAGCATTTGGGTTTTGATTAAACATCCCAGTTGTGGTGTTGTTTCGGTTTCTTTTTCTCCTTTTTTTTCTTTTATTTTTCTTCAATCCTGGTGTTTTGCACAACATGAGAGGTGGCAGCTTTCCTCCTTGTCACACATTTCTGTGCGTCGGGTACAGCATTTTTCTGTGAGTGTGTAATATATGCATGTATAAATGCAATAGGTGTAGTAAGCATCACTTACGTATGTTGGCATTTCAGTTGAAACTCAAGTTTAAATTAATGGTGACTGCATGTTCTAACAAGATAAAAAGAAGTGGATTTTTTTTTTTTTAAACTTTTTTTACTGTTGTCACAGTAACACTTCACAAAGTGTAAACTTCTGTAGTGGTTAGTCAGAACTAGCTGAAGTTACCTTAGGAAAAAAGACACACTGTGTACTGGGATATTAAAACATTGAGAAAACTTGTGTTCCTTTTAAAACAGGTACCCATAATGGAACAGTTACAGTATTTCTGCATTTCTTTTATTTTTGAGATTTTCTGTTCTCTACATCTACCAAACAAGGGCTTCTACCTTATTAAGATAAGTAATTGATGTCAGAAATGCTGTCTTGCTAGAGCAAGGCTATAGGGAAATGTATGTATAGCAAAAGGTTTTCTTAATCCGCCATATTTTTTTCTCCTATAGTGCAGCTTTGCTCTTTAGTTTGTCTCTTACTCCTCTTTTTTGGGTCTTCAGCTAGAATAAGAGAGTGTGGAGCTGTGAAGCAGAGCAAAAAGCGTATGCCAGAAGCTTGGAAGATCTTGGGTCGTGTGGTAAAGTCATTTAGGGCACAGCAGCTGTTCTGTACAAAGATGAATGTACACATACGCTTCGCATACTACCTGAAGAACTCATTGCAACAGTGAACTGTGCAGCAGAAGTTATAGATGTGTTAAAAAAGGATTGGAAAAAACAACAGAAAAAATGCATCTAGGACTCTTAAGTGCAAAGATATGTATAAGCATGTAGAAAGTCTGTGAGTCACGTATGGGGAGTATACAGAGGCTTCACTGGGTTTTTGCTTGTCTTGTTTTTGCCATTTGTTCCTGAGTTCTCATTTCTTGCTACTGGTAGGAACAGCACACTGTGCTCAGTTTGACTCAGGGTGGACTCTTGTATGATCTCATGCCTTTCTGAACTACCTCAGTATCACACCGGAGACTTGAAAGTCCATGAATATGGACCTTCCCTTAATTTTTATTTTATTACCTATGTTACCTTTGACCAGCCTGAAAAGAGTATTTATTTTTCAAAATATAAAATACATTATCTCATTCAACCTTCTGGTGGTGGCAGTAGCTGGAGAAGGGGTCTTGTTTTGCTACCTGAGCTCGTTGCTCATTCTCACTTACACTACGAATAGCCTGAGTGAATGAAACAGCTGCAGTTTTGTTGTATGGGGTCTTGAGGGATCTCACTATTTTAGGCTTGCACAGATGGTCCTGGTCCTAGTCCTAGTTCACCACAGCTCCTTCTCCAGGGAGCTCTGGGACTGTGAACGGGCTGTGTAGCAGTTGTACTGGCTAATGACCATATGTAAGTTTGTGGAGATAACTCTTGTGCTGGAGTGGTGGTTTCTCCAACATGGCTCTGTAGAACACATGTGCATTCTTTCCATCCATAAGTGGGATACTTTCTTTTGTCTATTGCTTTCATTGCTTCTTTTCAATATTTCATGGGCAATTATTGATGCTAACTGCCATGCCAGGGAGCAAACTGTTGGCAGTGGCTGGGTCCCATATCTGGGTAAGTGGACATCCTTATTTATTTTATAGAGAATTAGAAGAAAGAGAGTCCTTTCTCTGACTGAAGCTGTAGGTCATCCTTGCGTGTTGGAACAAGGATGATACTCCAGTTGCAAAGCATAGGGATTAAATGAGCCAGCTTGTGTATAGCGGGAGATTTTCTATTGCTAAATACTTTAATAATTGATTGGGTTTTAGAGGCTATAAGTAGCGTTCATAGTTCTTAAAAAGTTTGCCTTGATCTTTTTAGTACATTTTAGGGGATGGTTAACTTCTCCTAGGAAGCTATATTTTCATTAGTAGTGCTGCTACTGTACCAACAGGGCTGGTGTCCTGGAAAAACTTGCACAGAGCTTTTCCTCAAGAAACATTTTCATGACGTGCTGTGGTGTACTGCAAAAACATTTGCGTGCTATTATTTCGATTAGACATTTTGTTTTTAAACCTTATTTGAATGCCTAATTTTATAAAACTCTCCATAATTTAAGCCAAACCAAACAAAAACCTGCATCATTTGTAGATTCGTTAAACCCTTTTCTTTTTCCTTTTTGCTTCCAGATGAGCGGGACAAAGTACAAAAGAAAACCTTCACAAAATGGATAAATCAGCATCTCATGAAGGTCAGTTGACATTTCCATGATGTCTGGATGACTGATTACTGTAGCAGTGATTGTGTCTTTTACTAATTGTTTGATTTCAGGATGCATGTGTGTTACATATAATAAGGATGATCTTAAATTGTGAGATTTATGCATGTACTTTGTCTTTGAGGAGTCATGGGGGAGTTAAAATGCTGCTGTCTGATATCCCAAGGGGATTTATTTGAATACTTGAATTTAAAATTAAAATGAGTCAAAGTTTAAGGGATGTGATGTCTTTCTACAAAGCTTGAATTGTTTCTGATATTAGCGTGTCATGGCTGTAGCACCGCAGCTAAAGCAAATAATAATAAAAGAGAGTGAATTTCTTTTAAAGTACCGTGTTGAGGACAGGGAAATGACCTTGAGGAGTTCTTGATCATCCCATAGCATCAGTATGCTGCTTATGGATTAGAAATAGAGGTTTTCTAGGGACAAATGTCACTTTTCAGTATCTTTCTTTTGAATAGCAGTGAACCGTGCCTCAGGGACAGAGCACATAATTTTAACAACATGTACAGCTTTCAGTCTACACACAACTAAAGGCCATTGAGTTCACCTTCACTGCATGACCCTTCAGTTCGAAATTTAATTTGCTGTTTCAGCGCCAACTGTCTAGCCCAGCTATTTCTCTGGAGAAACAGACTGTATAATTACTTAACATAACTTGCTTTGATTCCTCCTGCCCCCCCCGGGAGGAGTGTGGGGAAAGGGAAGGAGTAAGAGTCACATTAAATAAAAATGCATCTGTATCTGTCACAGTTGAGATTTAATTTATGAGGAAAGATCTGCTTGTATTCTTATTTAGAGAAAAATGTGGGGGTTGTGGAAGGACAACTTATCTCTTTGCTACTTGTAGCTGCTCTTATGGATATTTGAGAAATATTGGACCCCAAAAAACTGAATTCCTTCAGGGTTCTTTAAAATGAACTGTTTGGTTTTTCTATCCTTTTTTTTTTTTTTTTTTTTTTTTTCCTGGCTCCTCAGACCGGTAGAAGATGCAGAATTCTGCTTTCACGTATTTTAAGAAATTGAAATCTGTGTAGCTCTTGGAAATGATATGACATAGGGAGCTAACAAGGCCCAGATGTGACATTGGTCCAATTTTGTCTTTAGCAAGAGACCTTTCTTCCAGAATGGTCTTTTGGTCCTTCCCACCGTGACTGAGCCATAAGCAGTGGTCCTGACGTCAGTCGCAGTGCAGCACACAACCTTTCTGTAGTCAGGGTGAGTCTGGAGTCACAGAATGGCTTTTAATACTGCTCATACCAATAGGTTTTCCTTCGTGAATTTGTTAGACCCAAAGGAATCATGCTGCGTAGAAACAGCTGCTCCAAAGACCCCTTCTGTGCAGATACCTCCTCACCATAATCTTCAAATGCCCCAGTGGCCCTGTGGCCTAGCAGAAGTCTTTTACTTGCTAATGAGAGAAGACAAGAGGCTGCAGACCTGCAGTCATTGCTTTCTGAATTTTACCTCATAATGTAAGAGATGGATCCATTGTCCAGTACTTAAGACAAATTAGATCTAAAGAAAAAAAAAAACGAACAGGAAGATTGCCAGTGCTCTGGCAGCAACATGTAATCTCCAAGTTAACCATCAGGCATTTCTTCTTCTAATTGAGGGCAATTGTTACCATGTTTGTAGAGGCTACTAATCTTTTTATGTATTAAAGATGCAGTTTAAAGATGCAGTTTTAATTTTCTGTGGGGTATGGAAGAGCCTATCTGAAGCTTTTTGGAGAGCAATCTTTTAATAGAGGTTAAAAATGATGCCTGTTTTTACAGAAGAGCAGTGTATTGAAAAATCGTATTTATGTACACCATCATTTTACATGCTTGTGAAACATGCACAGTCATCGTTGCCATACTGTTAACCTCTTTGGAGTAGCTTAAAAAAGATTTAGGCTCTAAACCCGCAAGGAAATTGGGGTAAAGAGTTCACACTAAATCCCTTTGACTTGCTTGCCAAGGTCAATGGCCTTAGGCCTTCATCTTCACACCTTCAGTGTGAGTGACTTTAAAGGCAGATATAGATAGATGTACAGATATACATGTGTGCGTACTACTGGTCTTGATTTTCATCTCACACTCCTCACTTTAGAGTTCAATACAGATCAGTAACTTTTGCAACTGTAGTTTTGACTATAGCTCTTCCATTAATGTGGAATTTATGTAGCAAAACAGCTTTATCATTTGGAAATACTCAGTTTGAAAGCAGTTGGTGATACAGGCATCAAGTTGCTGTTCTTATAGCATTGTTTTTAGAACAGTGACTTGCATGGAAATTAAAATACGTCCTTCAAATGTCTTCTCAAAACACAAGGGCATATTTAGAAAATACAATATAATGGAGGAAATACAGAAAAAGTAGCACAGTAAATGAGTGTGCATTTTTAGAGAGTCATTAGACTTGTCCTGGTCTCTGCATTAAGTTGAATTTGAGTCTAGTTTTCAGGTACCTTGAAATTAATGAGAAATTCATGAAACTCTTACTTGCCCATTCCTTGCCAGTGTTGCAGACAAAAAGGTGGGAATCAGGTTATTTCAGGCATCTCAATAGCTTTATTTGAGCTAGTTACCCAGACTTCTCTTGTAGGTGGTAGAGGACAGGTCTTTCTAGATGAATTGGGTCCCGGAAGTGCTTTCACTCCACTGGCTGAAAAAGAGGTCGGTGTGCTTTATCTGCCACTGCATAGGGTTCAACAAGAAGCGGAAAGGATGAATGTGATTATGGTAATTATGAGAGATCATGGAAAACATCAGATTATTTGTGTGGCTAGGACCTGGCTATCAGCACAGGGATGGATTGCTTTCTTTCTTTCATTTTTTTCCCGTCCTATTTATGTTCTTTACTTTCTCTTTCTCCTGTTTCTTTTCTCTGTGCCCGGTTTCTATTTTGGTTTTCTTTTCTCCATCTTTTCTATTTTATTTTCTCATCTGTTTTCACTCTTTCCCTGCCTGTTTAGTTCTTTCCTTGCTCATTTTAATTAATCTCCTGTTCTGCAGTCCTTGGGAAAGTACGGTACTTGTATTCCTTTATAAAACTATATTCAAAAAAATTTTTTCTAGGTCAGCAGCATGATGCTTTTGTGGGTTACCATCATTCACTGGGGGATGGCATGGAAGCCTACTGTCATTCTTCTAATTAAATTCTGTGTTTATGTGATTTTCTGAGTAACAACAAACTGCAGCAAGTCCAGAGGAGAGCCGTGAGGATGATCAGGGGACTGGAGCACCTCCCAGATGAAAAATGCTGAGAAAGTTGGGGCTGTTCAGCCTGGAGAAGAGAAGGCCATGTGGAGACCTCATAGCAGCCTTCCATTATCTGAAGAGGGCTTATAAGGATGCTGGGGAGGGACTTTTCATTAGGGGACTGTACTGACAGGATAAGGGGTAATGGGTTAAGACTTAAACAGGGGAAGTTTAGGTTGGATATAAGAAGTTCTTTACTGCAAGGATGGTGAGGCACTGGAATGGGCTGCCCAGGGAAGTTGTGAATGCTCTGTCCCTGGCAGTGTTCAAGGTAAGGTCGGACAGAGCCTTGGGAGGCATGGTCTTGGGTGAGGCATCCCTACCATAGCAGGAGGGTTAGAACTAGATGATCTTAAGGTTCTTTCCAAGCCAAACCATTGTGTAATTCTATGAAACAAGATGGCTGAGAAATATTTACCCTTCTACCCTCTGTCCCCCGTCTTTAGTTGCATTGGATTCAAAGCATGTAAGGGCGTAGTATATAAAATTCAGTGGATAAGATTAGTCATTTGGCGGTTCAGTTGACTCTGTTAAACTAGAAACATAGTCATTTCAGAAATATTTCCTGCAAATGATCTTGAGATATGCATCGTTTGAGACAGGTATGTAATCTGTTATTTGCAAAATTCAACTGTTTAAGTTATCTTTGAATTACACAGTTTAAGATCAAATGGACTGTCACTACATTTTTTAAATGCTTTTCTTCATAACTGATAAGAGTATTGATTACAGCATTGCACTTGCTAAGGCTGCTGTTTAATGTCTGAAGGCAAGGCTCCAGTTTAAATGTTATCTGTTACTTGTTGACATATGGGCTGGAGAGGTGAGATATTGGACTTCAGACTTGCCTGCTGCTGTGGTATGAGCTCCCAAGGAGAAACTCACATGCCGGTGTAGAGTGGCATTGGGTAGAGATCTCTCTTAACTTCTCTAAACATGCCTGTACTTCCAGTAAGTGTTTTACTTTGCTGCTGTCAAAACAGGGTGTTAAATTCTAGTACTTGCTCCAGCAGTAAGTAACCCTTGTTACAAGACATCTGATGTTATGAGACATTTGTGTAAGACAGGGGTTTCATTCTGGTGTAGGGTTCACATGGTCCTAAATCACCCAAAGAAAATTCCAACTTTCATGAAAGCCCAGAAATTCTTCTGACAATCCTTTGAGTCTCAACCTACAAAACCTAAGGAAAAAAATAAGAGAAGATGAAATACGGGGAAAAGATGAGATAAAAGTTGGAAAATAAAAAGTTGAAGATGAAAAAGGAGTAAAACCAAATTCTTCTTTGTTCTTCAGTTCCTTTTTCAAGCCAGTTTGAAAATACTTTTGTAGTGCCAGGTCTTAGGCTTGACAGATTAAATGGGATATTTTTAAATACTTAGAATTTATCAGAAGTTGCGACGTACTGAAAGTAGGGCTAAGGCAGGGCAAACACGGACTGGCTAGATTAGCGCTGTGATGGGAAAATATTGTGAACAACCAGGTATCTTATCTCCAGGGGAAAGCATTTCTTCTTTTCGTGGAAGAAAATGTTGTAGAGAGCCTCTTAACTGACCTTCGAGCAGCTATATGGGCCTCTGGGATGTCTGAGCAGCTCCCTGGAGACGAAGGGCTGTCCTCCCCACTGGCACTGGCGGGAAGCCTCATCACCAAGTGCCCAGCACAGTGCAGCTTAGCTTGAGACCCTCAACTGACTGGATCTTAGAAGAAACACCTTGGAGATAGGAGCAATAGGCAGCATCCCTGCGCAGTCATTAGTTATTCCGGAAGTCACTTTTAAAGGTCTTATCAGCAAGAAGGGTTTTATAAGTAGCAGAACAAAATGGTTTTAAAGGTATTTTTTAAAGCTCTGTTCAAAATCATGTCCTGCGTTGCAGTGACTGTGCATTAGAGAGAGCGAGAGAGTGCAGCTTTTTGTTGTGCAAAGGCTGAATGAATAATTCAGAGTAGAAGCCTGAAGTTATTGATTCCTGTGCGTCCTTCAGGCAGCACATGGTTTGCAAATGGCTGCTGTAGGTCGATTGCTTTGTGAAATGTTCAGGTATGCCCTTAATGGCAGAGGGACGTTCCTGATAGAGCACAGTCCCTCCCTTGCTGGAAGCTGGCACTTTACTGGCACTAATGGTTATTGTTCTAGATAGCACTACTCTGCAGTATCTTCTTTTTAGCCATGCAGTTAATCTGTTATTTAAAATTCACCACCTCCTTGTCTTTTAGAAAAGAACACTTTTTAGCTCTATGCTTATTTTAAGGGCTGAGGCACCTGGTGTTAGTCAGTGATAGTGACTTTTAAAAAAAGTCTCAATCTGACACCTTTCATTGTTGAAACATACTTTGAAAAAACGTATTTTGGGTTGGTTTTTGGTTTGGTTGGGTTTTTTTCTTTTGTTTTGTTTTGTTTTTTTTTCCCCTGTGCTTAGGAAAATAAAAGGAAGATTGCTTGCTGTGCTCTTGCATCTAAATGAGTGTTCTGTGTGTTCCTTCTAGCTAATTGTGACATCTGCTGCAATCCGTTGGGCGTGAATCCTGTAAAAAATCCATCTTCCAACAAGGCACACAGCTTGCTTTAGACATTGGGTGCAGCTGAAGTAACAGTATTTCCTCCTCTCTTTGTTCAGCAAGGCCTATTTTCTGCTTGGTAGACAGACAAATATTTCAGTTTTTCTTTCGAATGTTTTTGCTGTTGTATGTTCAGGGCTATTCTGAAAGGTCCTGAAGGGTTTTTTTCTTAGACACTTGCCTTTTCCAAAAAATAAAAGAAAAATAACTCTTGAAGGAACTTGTAACTGAAGCAAATGGTTTCGCTGTTATCCCTGGAAATACGCACCATTGTAGCTCATTTACTCTGCGCTGCGTACAGATTTTTCAAAGATCTTCCATCTGAAGGTAAACCACACGGAATCTTTCATCTGTGTAATCTATAGCAAAAGCAGTTTGCAAAGCAGATCAGCAAGCAAACTCAGGACTTTTTTAGTGTTTAATCATAGTTTAGATGAGAGAAGAAGGTAACCAGGGGATGGGGAAGCGTAGTGACAGAATACCAGAAGTTAAGGCTGTAAAAGAGGAGGATATAGTACAAAGTTTTAAAGGCTAGTGAAAAACTGCATCACAAAAATCTCTTTGCAGGCAAATAAATTCAAGTCAATAAAAACTGTGCTAGAGATTTCAAGTTTATTTGATCCTCTTTCATGCATTCAGACTTCATGACTAATTGAGGGCAGGAAAGAAAATAATTGAAAGCAGTTAATTAAACATGTATGAAATGTATGATAGCTTGAGTGCATTGATATTTTTATAGCACACAGCACTACAGAGCCAGTTGAGTGTATGCTTGTATGATCCCTTTCATTGTGGGTTGTTTTTTAAATTGTTTTATATAGGTGCTCATATATGAAAGAGTGATTATAAGGAGAATTAAGTAATGGAATTACTGTATGATGAAATGGAACCTCTAGGATCAGTATGTTTCCTATGATAGAATAATATATTAATATATTAATTCATTCTCTTTTTGTGGGTTCATTGTTTGAAATTAACTCTCAGCATAGATTTTACTTAATGTTATTTATTCCTAAGAGATCACAAAAGATTAAATTCTACCATTGGCAATTAAGCGTGGGCTTTTTAATGAATTGTTAAATTATGCATGGAATTATTTTTTATCTGTATACTTTTGATGTATCTGTATGTAATAATCATTTATATATCAGTTTAGAAATCCTATGGCTTGATCTAGCTCTCATGGGGCCAGCGTAACTGTGCCATTGGCTCCAGTGGGAGCAGTGTTTGTCCCAGTATGTGGACTCCACACAGTGAGCAATTTCAAACATATGAACATTGCCTAAATATTTTTATCTGTGGCAATATTTCCTATAATTTGGGATAGTAGGCTTGCCTGGAGGTAACATATATGTATGACTGCATGAAGACCTAAGAAGGCATCAGGATAAACATGCTTTTCCTATAAAGAAGTGTGTGTTATCTGTTAAAGGCTTTTAAGGTGCTTGTGGACAGGGAAATTTAAAGATAGAAACATAATGTTTAAAATTTTCCTGTACCTAGGGTACCTTGACTTTAACCAGAATCACGTATCTGCCAGACTTATTCTTTACCTGCTTTAGGCATGTATGGAGTGTATTGTCTTTGATCAGAGTAATGTATCCCTGTAGTTTTAAGCTGCAAAAGCTGGATTTATTAAGTGAGTTTGATGTTGTGAGCATTATATTTGCATACTTTGAACAACCTTAAACTTCATCCCTCATAAGTTATATTTGACAGCACATATGTTTGGTCACTAACCAAAGGGAGGACAGGGCAGTATAGCAGTGGGAAAACCCATTCATCGTCATAACTGACAGAATGAGCAGATGTGGAGGTCTGCATTTGAACACCTACAAAGGTGCCCTTAGTAGCCTATGCAAGAAAGCCATTTGTGTGGCACAGCTCAACTCATCCCCAAACAGGTCTGCAAACCAGCTCAGGGCACACTTGCCATTCTGTTCCCTGCCAGCTACAGCAGCTGGGGTGGCTGCCTCTGGTGTGGACCTGTGTCTTGTGAGACGAGTGCCAGCCCAAAGAGACCTTCAACAAGTTACTAGCAAAGCTGCTGGTTAGGTCTGGACTGATTGGGAGGGACTGGTTCAAAATTTAGAAAGAGAAAGTAACTTAACAGTAAGTGATTGCAAAATCGCTGGCTCACCTCTCAACACAGAGAAATGAGAAGTAAAAAGAGGACAGTGAACTACCAAGCAGCAGAATTGGGGAAAGCAATAGGTAGGGTCTTCTTCGGTTATTATCCAGGAGAGGGAGGATTGCAGGAGATCTGGCAGTCATTGAAAGTGTTTGTGTTGGAGGTACAAAGGCAGGCTGCAGACAGGCAGGACAGATAGGAGGTATCATGTAGAATATACTGCTGTTTTTCAGAAATGTGTGAAATTACAAAGGAGCCATGCAAGAAGTGGAAATAAGGGCAGCAGGACTAGAGATTCCTATAAAGGAGTTAGAAAAACATAATAGCATTAAATCAGACAAGAAAAAGGTCCAGAAGGAGTTACAGTGTGACGTAAGAGTTTAGAGGAGAAAGGTTCTGTAATTATGTCAGGATATGGAGAAGAAAGGAGAAGCATGGATGTGTTACCAATGAAAAAAAGAGAAGTAGTTTTGTATGCTGTAGAAAAGTTTGCATTATTCCAGTCTCTTCAGTCTACAAAATGCTGACTTGATGGAACAGTTTTTAATAAGACAATGGTGAAATTCCGATAAGGAAAAAGCCGGTGGAAGAACATTCAGATAAGTTATGTGCTTTCTGGTTGCACAGCTTTATTCATCCAGTACTTGAGAACCAATTGAAGTCATTTATAACACTTTATCATTCTGTTTAAGAATTCAGAGAGGGCAGGGGACTTGTAGGAGTCTGCAGTTACAGTAAGAATAATACTTCTCTCCCAAGCAGAAGAAAAGAATGGGGAGCTACAGACCTCACAGAGTAATTTCCTGGGAAGACTGTGGAACAGCTGGTCTTTGAAAGCAGGCAGATGAAGGGGAAGCTGTCTACATGGTGTATCCACATTTTTTGACATGCTGCCATATGTACTCTTAATTAGCATTACTCATTATTTCTACAAAATCTGAATGAAATGATCCTAGATACAGTTTGCTTGGATATTGCCATCAGTAATAGCTGAAGCTAAAATGGCACTAGGAAAAGCCAGTGCCATCAGTTGTGGCTGCTGTCATGGCTGCCATCAATCAGGTGCTGCAGCAACAGCGTCTGGCTCTGGGAGGCTGATGGTGTGAGCAATGACCCGTCTCCCTTCCACACAGAGATGGCATCCAAGCGCCTGCTGCCCTTGCTGTGCTGCACCTTCAGGTGAGGATTTGAGCTTTGTCACTTCATCCTTGTAGTGATACTCCTGCTTCTCTAACACTGTGGCTGCACTTTTCTCTGGCTCAGGCCTTTTGTCATGTCATCAGCAACAAGTGTCACCCTTGCCCTGTCACTAATTTTAGAGGGTCCATCGTCTGCACTGGGCTGCATTTGCTTGTGCCCAGGGAGCTCTAGGAACTACAGATGAGCTCTGCACTCTGCCTGTGGGCCAGTATGGTGCTCGGGGGACAAGGAGACATCTTGTGATTCTGCCTTGCCCTGGACGCACAAATGTGCCTGTGGGCACATGATTGTGAAATGCCACGTGGCTGCACCACTTCAGATCTTTGTGATGACAAGAGGTTTATAGCCATCTGTAATAAAGCAGCTAGAAGATAAGTTTTCTCAGAGATCAAGGATAGGTTGTGGTATTTTAAGTTTGTTTAGTCTGAAACAGAGAAGACTGAAGGAAGGCGTGATAATGTGTCCTCAGGATGTAAAAGGTTGTTGTGCAGATTCTGGTCAACAAGTACTTTCTGAGGTCAGTCTCTAAGGGGAGAGGCAACAAAAAATTCAACTTAGTTTACAGAAGAATATTAGGTTGAAGATTACCAAGGAAAAATCCCCCTCTATGAAGAGCAAGTAAGTGTGGTAAAGCAATGAAGTATATGTATGACATATTACATTTCCTTCATTTGAATGGTCAACAATAATTTAAAAAAGCATCTCTGCCATGTTCTAGCCAAACTCCATTTCTCCATTGCGCTGGGTCAGGTGAGGTGATCTTTTCCATCCATTTTAGCCTGTGACAGCCTTGTAAGACCCAGCCATTTTTGGGCAAAATAATATTCAACTTTGGAGTCTTAGCACTCATCACTGCCAAGTTTTTTACTAAAGCTTTTATTTTCATTAAATTAATGATTTCCATCTGCATCAGTCCTACAGTTCCAGTGAGAATGCCATCTTTCAGTGGGCTGCCATGTAATGTGAAGCTTAGAAAGGCATAAATACAGATTAATGGAGACTACAAAGACAACATTTAAGCCTAAGTATAATATTTTAAAAACAGCACAAAATAAATGCCAGAAGTGAGGCTTTAAGCAGGTTGTGAACTAAAAAATATGATAGAGATGTTGAGACTGTTTTATAATGACCTTTGGTTGGTTGTTTTGGATTGTGTTTTTTTTTTTTAGTTTTTTAGTTTTTATATGATATTTAAAAATATCTTTGGTCTTTTGCACAAATGCATCTGGACAGAGATTACTGCATTGAGGAGAAATCATAAAGAGTTTCTGAGGTACCAAAGAGGGAAGAGAGATGGATATGCTGTGCATTAAAATCACAACTGTTGCAAGAAGTGTTAATTGGCTGGCAACAATGTGTGGAGTCGTATGGGACCTCCCATGACATATGTCACACGTGGCATCTCTCCTTCATGTTCACTGAGAGATGTCCACATAATGATGATGATTTGGTTGATTTGGTGAAGTAGATATTAAAGCTGGATGGACATCTCTGTAACTTTAATATATTAGGACTTTAGACTGTAGCAATAATGGAGTAGATGTCCATTTTATGTTAGTAGGTACCCATTTCTGTGGAGCTTGTGAATTTACATGGCATGGGCTATGCTCAGATGGATTTGCTGATCCCAGTATGCAAAGTTGGCAGGCAGCTGACCAAGACTGTGCAAGTGTTAAAACCAGTGAAGGTACTGCTGTGATGATGATGATAAACAGAATGGGACCTATGGAGAAAATCTGAGTGGCTGGACCAGTGGTGGTTGGAGAGAACCTTTCAGCCCATTCTTCAAAAAGATTTCAGATGTGTGAGCTGGAATAGAAACAAGACTTATTTTTCCATAGGAGATGAAAAGAAAGATTTTTTTTGACATTTAGGACACTTGGTTAAACTTGTTCTGTACAATAATGGTGTTTCAGATATTGCACAGCTACCAAAATCCAAAATAGGATTCAGGGATGCACATATTTATGTCCTACTGTTTGCTATATATGCAAGAATACGTACCAGCTTGCATACTTGTTGATTTGGGGATTAGGAGAATATTGGAATATTTCAGGTAACCAAATAAAGGAAGATAATAAGAAAAATGTTAGGACAAGATTTAGAAATGATCTTTTTTATTTATTTGAGCAACAGTATATTTACCTCAAAGCCATACTATCTTTTTTATGATTGTTGAAAGTTATCCAGAGATATGTGAAATAATTGAAAGCTGGGGCAAAATGCAAAATGGAGTATGCAAAAGCAATGGATTAATAGGATGGTGAAGTTGTCTGGAAGGAACGTGAAGATTAATGTAAAAATAAAAATGTGACTGATCCAAGCTTTCAGGTAAAAGGACAGGGCTGTAGAGGGGCGGAACACATGGAGGGTGTTAAAATCATAAAGTTTTTGTGCTAATTGAGTGTTGAGCATTGGCCAGATCAGAAAATGAAGGATGACTCCAAGGATGCAATCAAGGATGAATCTTCAGTTAGAAAAAATCTGTTTTAAAGCAAGACCAGGGGTATTGAACTCACTTGGTACAGGAGACTTGTTTAAATGTGAGTTAGTTGAAAGTACTTGATATCATACAGTAATGTTATGAAATTAAATGAGTAGCATTAGCTGTGTCTGCTGTTTAGGAGAATTAATACTCAGGAACAAAGTTTAACAGCTAGAAAATATTCCTGAGTATGAAACAAAGAACTATTTATTTTCAGAGAACCACAAGAAATGTTTCCTGCAGAGTGGATTATTAGACTAGCAAGCAAAAGAAAAGAGTGAAAGTGAGTTTTGGGTCACTGGACCTGAAGCTGGATTTGCCAGACTTAATCTTGCAAGTGAACAGGAGCACAGAAGAGACTTGGCACAAGTTCTTTGCCTTGTGTCATCTTGCTTCCAGCCCTGGCTTCGGGCCCGTTCTGTTGGGCTGGGGGAAGCAAGTCTGCGTGTCCTGAGCCGCGGATGTCCAGTGCTGGAGTGTGCCAGCACAGAGATGGGGAACAGCACCATCTGCAGCCCAGCACTTGGGCTGCCTATGCTCTACCCTGTCCCTAGCGAAAGCTGTGCCCGGGAGTCACTGCCACTGTTACCCAGTGATCAAATCCCGCCAGAGCTTATTTGCTTGTTTATTTTTAATAGAATGGGTGAAGTTTATTATAGGATTCAGTGAGAAACAATAATCGTAACCAGGATGTGTGTCTTCGGAGTTTGTTTCCCTTCTCACCCCTCCAAAATAAATTTGGGTTTAAAGTAAGGAGATTAAAGAACGTGAGAGACTTAGGGGGAGGATGTCAATCTGCGTGTAACCACTTTGGCTCCCTGATCTCTTGGTTGGCCATGCACTGCAGCCCAGTGCCTTGCTGTGCCTCGTAGCCTGTCGGGAATTAAGTTACCGGAGGTGGAGTGGCCCTGCAGCATTTTGAAGCAATGCCTGTGTACTTTACATGGGGGAATCTAAGATATGTGTAGAGCAAAATAAGTAGTCTTGAAGATGCCTGAAGAAGCAGCAGTGCTTGGTGGATCAGTCATGTGGGAATGTTTTGACAAACATTATATTTTGACAGTTACATGCTACATGGATCTTGTTACAGCCTGCTTAGAATTTTAGTGTTTCTCATAAATCGTGCTATATATGTGTCGTGGTTTAGGCCTGCCACACAACCCACTCACTGCCCCCCCCCACCTCCTCCCTCGGCTCCTGGAGGGATGGGGAAGAGAATTGAAAGAATAAAACTCC
>WYDI02008440.1:0-17879 GCA_009867235.2 Psittacus erithacus | reverse complement strand
TGATCATCCTCGTGGCCCTACTCTGGACTTGTTCCAGCACTTCCATGTCCTTTTTATGTTGAGGACACCAGAACTGCACGCAATACTCCAAGTGAGGTCTCATGAGAGCAGAGTAGAGGGGCAGGATCACCTCCTTCTCGCTGCTGGTCACAATCCTTTTGACGTAGCCAGGGATACAGTTGGCTTTCTGAATTGGTTTACAAATTACAGCAACAGTTAAAAACACTGATATACAAACACTTGTTTTTCAGATTGGATTGCTCTACCCACCAGCACTGATTTTGTCTTCTGTAATTCCATGTCCAAGTTTATACTCGTATTAATTGAAAATTCATCTTCTTCATTAGGGTTATAACTAAGACCCTCTTAGACAGTGACTGCTCCATCCGAGTTTTAAGCAGAAACCCATTCTGAAGTGCATAATACTAAAGTTTTGTGAACTTCAGATGTTATTTGTGAGTTTCTGGATGAGGTTGAAGCTTGACATTTACATTATGCATGGAATGTAAAATATACCTTCTTAAAAATATTTATCCAAGTTTCTGCATGTGAAATTGTTTAAAGGGAAGAAAGGGAAAGGCATATGAAGAATTCTTCACCAGTGTCCCTCAGGTATAAAATGTCTTTCTTTTTGTTTGTCATTTAGGGTATTGATCTGTTAATGTTCTAGGTGATTTGAAAATCATAGTTTTGTATATTCAGGTTTTTTTTTTTTTTTGTTCTTTTTTTTTTTTTGTTTTTTTTTGTTTTTTTTTTTTTTTTTGTTTTTTTTGTTTTTTGTTTTTTGTTTTTTTTTGCTATACATGGCTGCATTCATCTGGCTGAATTTCAAGTTGATACTTCAAGATTTGGATAGTGATCTCTTCTGTGGAACAATGGCGAATAATTACTGTTAGGAATTTCTTGACAGTGCTGAAAAGCCCCTTTTCAACACTTCTCTTTTGTTCTGCTGTGTTAATTAGGTATACCATCTGCTAATCATCTTCAGCCTGTATCACCATAACACTGAGTTTTGAGTTTTTGTGCATTGGCATGTGCATTCACACCCTATCTGGTACTCCAGTGATGTTTGCTTTGATCCATGTTGCGTGTCACTGAGAGCTTCTTTGGAGATGCTCCCTTAATTTCCTTGTTCCTTATACATCATATGTTAAAAGAATAAAAAAAAAAAATCATATTTAATTTTTATATAAATCCTGACAATAAGCAAAAAATGTCAAAAATGTACTCTTTGTTAATTCAATTATCTAACGTTGTTTTTTTCAGGCCAGAGGTATTAATTTACTGTGGTTAATGGCAATGACTTTTGGGGACTGCATAAAAAACTCTGATTTTGAGCCTTGTCGTAGTGTGCGTAGGATGGTACATAAAGGGAAATGCCATCAGAAGTTTGAGAGCTCTCCCTCCAGTATAAAACACAGCTATCTATTTTGAACAAAGAAACATTAGGACTGGTAGTAACAAGCTGCAGTACATATAACATGAAGAAGACTTTGTGCCTGCAACATGCTTGCACTTAAATCTGAGGTGCTACTGTATCTACTGAGTGCAGAATCACAGGAAGAAACATATTTTTACACTTGGTTTTATGAAAACAATAAATTTTTTGGGGGCAAATAGTGTCTTTAGCCAGAAGGTCTATAAAATCTAATAAACGTAACTTGCAGATGTTTGTTTAAGGTCCTAAAACATCAAACAATGTTAAATAAGCATCAAACTGCCCGTATCTAGGAAACAATGTAACAGTCTGCCCCTCAGCTCTCCTGCCGCTTTCCCAGCTTTTTTATAGATGGCAGTTCAGCTTATAAATAGCTTAAAATCCTGTTAAACTCCCCAAAACATTTTCATATTTTTTTTGTAGCCTATTTACCTCAGATGGTAAATAGGCTCTTTGAGAAGAGAAATAAGAAGCTTCTTTTGCAGAGGGCATGCTAGCACAAAGAACAGCTCATCTAATATCAGTTTTACCAAAATACCTTCTCTATGGACTAAGCTGAAGTCATGAGCAGGTTGATGTTGGACTTATCAGGTATAATTACCTGAATCAAAGTATTAGATAGACTGCGCAATTATCTTTGCTGTGTGATTTTGAAACCCCTCCAATCCCAACACAGGCTTTACTGAATTCTCACTTATTTCAGGTTCATTTACAGCACTGATTTTTTTTTTAGTGCAGCTTATATTTGTTCAGCTATTATATGCAGCTTATTCTTTACCTTCTTTCAGAAGCCTTCTAGAAGAGGATTGTAATCATCATGTGATTACTAGGTTTCTATGTTGTTTCTTGGTCATTGTAAACCTAAGTAGAATTTTCAGCAAATGCTCACATGATGTTATTCATTAAGCAGCCTGGAAATCATAGATTCACAGAAACATCATGTCCTTATAGAAAGGATGTCAGTACAGATAAATGTAGCTCCTTTGCTTTTGATTTCAAATAATAAATTTGATGTCATCAAAGCTCATTTTTTTTACAAGTATCATTACCTTAAGAAATGACATCTATTAATCACGAAACAGAATCAAAATCTGTATCATAGCTGTAATTTAAAAACAATGAAATGTTATTGTGATGACTTCTCCCAAGTGCATTTTTCATTCTAATGTGCTTAAATTTTTGTTTAAAACTCTTACTTAAATAAAACATAGGACATGTTTTCTTGAACCACCTTGTTAGAAAAATAACATTAGATAGCCATCATAGCTTGCTTTAATGCCTTTTTTCTTCACTTAAAGCAAGTGAGGAAAAAAAAATCATCAAAACCATTTCTATCTTATACAAGGAAGTTTAATCTGAAAACAAGATACAAGCATAAGAAAGATCAACATCTTTCTTGAAGCTCCGTAACTCACTTAAAGCATCTATTTTCAAGTCATTACATTTTTTTTCAAACATAGATACTGACAAAAAGGACGTATTCTGGGACTAGCCTATCATCCCATATCTCTGTAGTGTTAATCTATGGCTTTCTTATTTTTGTTCCTGTAAAATGGAAACTGATTTTGAAAGGAAGTCTGAAATGCTTCTTCTTGTTCTCTTGTTTTTCACTGACCCAGCTGATATATGGTAGGGTCTTTACCTTTTTTGAAGTTAACTGCAAAGACAAAACAGATTAGATTACAAATTTTAGGAACCATGAAGTAGTAAACCCAATCATTTACTGGACAGATTAATTGAGACACTCAACTTCATCTCCAGTGAAATAATGTGGCAGTGAGGCATGTCTAAGATCCCTGGACTAGCATGAAACTTGTAGCAGATTCCCAGAAAGGTCTATGCACCCCAATTAATCTAGGTTAAAACCAGGTCCACTGTGGAAAACTCAATTATACGACTTTCACCTATTTGGCTGGTTTAGATGATGGATTTATTTTCATAAGTCAAAAATATTCAACTCCAATTTGGTTTTGTAGCTGACAAGGAATATAAGCCAGTATTTTCCTTTCTTCTCTGTCCTGGAATACACCAGTTATGTTGTAATTCTAAGGCAAAATATCTGTTACAGAAACTAAACTGCAAAATATCAGCATCACTGCTGACTCGAGAAGTCATTTATATGGATGCTGTCAAAGGAGGACTGTTAATTGTCTTTAATTATTGAGATCTACTGTATATAGTGAAAGCTATCAGTATACTATCCAGCCAAATTCACCATATTGCATGGATGGCCCATCAGAAGGAAAGGCTTATGAGAAACTGAACTTTTCAGATATCTTGGGTAGCACAGAATGCTATTTTAGAGTTCTAACAAGCTGTTTTTGCAGTTTTTAACAATAACATTGGTATTGCAGAGCATGTGTTGTGTTGCATGCAAGATGGAAATCACTTTGGATTTCATAAAAAATTAAGTTAATGAAATACTTTTTCTTGACTGAATTTAATAGGTTTTTCTTTCCACAACTTCTAAAAGTCGATAGAGTTGGTTTTCCATGCATATAATGCATAAAGGAATTACTATAAATGATCATATTTTTGTTCTTTTTAAGTATAAATATGAATAAGCAGAAGACAAATGATTGACAATGTTTTGAAAAGTACACCTTGAGAAAGCTAATTAGGACAGATCTAACTAAACGTAAATTAAGTGCCAGCAGCTCTGTCTGAAATCATACTGTGTGAATTACAGACTCAATTGCTAGACAAAGCTGGCTGTGCAGATCACTAGTTAAGATAACAAACTGGTCCATTCTAGGCTAATTTGCGTTACTGAAAACAGTCATATGGAAAAGATTGTGGTTATACAGCATCCTTACATTAAAAGTATTTCTAAGAACTTTGCAAAGGAAATTGATTTGTATGTGTCTGTACAGACTGAGTGGGCAAGCACCACAACAAAAGCCCCCCTGCAGCTCTTAGTACTAACATCTTTATTTATGAGAAAATGAGTATTGTGCGAGACAGCTTATTAGAAAAATGTTAAGAGTCACCTGCTTGTTTGAATAACTATTAAAATACTCCCTTCAAATCTGGACTGTCATTGCATGGCACTTCTGAACATGCCTACTTTTATATTGGTGGCGCTTGGTGGAAGGATAAAACCTTGTCTGTAGATACAAATAGTACTTGCAGCATGCTGAATGGGGCTCTTGACTAGTTTTAGATTTTCTTTTTCCTGCAGCATTTTCTTATACACTTGAAAGATTGTGAAGGATCTGAAATAGGGACAATTTTCTAACCTATGGGCAAATCTGAGTATGATACATTCTGTCTTTCTAGCATTTTGTAGAGAATGTGTGGAGTCAGAATGAAACTTTGCTGAGCATGTATATTTTATGACCTTGGAACTCCAAAGATTTCATAATATTAAGATGGGTAGACTGATCACTAGGAAAAGTGCAATAAATTTGCAAAGACACATAACAGACCAAATGTTAGCATCTGCCAAGATGGGAAAACCACATGGAATGTACTGTTACAAAATTTTCTGTTATGAAGAGATTAAATCTATGTTCCCCAGTCCGTCACAGAAAAAAAGAGACATTCAGTGAGCAAAAGTCTATTTCCAGTGCTTTCACACCAAAGAGAAAATAAAAAGAAATTATGCTTATTTCTTGTAATTGCATGAAATTAATCACATAGGCTGTTTAGTCCCAATATATTTCTTTTTGTTGCTTCAAAGGAAAAATAATATCAAAGAGTAGAACAATTTAGAAATATGGTTGAATGTACAACAAAACCTTTCCGGGCTTGTGGGCTTGATTGAGACATTTGCGTACAACCCACAATGAAAAATAGTGAGAGCAGAAAGTTTAAAAAGCATTCTGACATAGCAATTCTTTTAGGAATGTGCATGAATCTGGTCGATACTAGTACTGTGTGTTACAATGGAGGAAAGAAAACCATGATTCCATCTCCTCCCAAGGCTGGTTAACTTCTGATGCATCACTACAAAAGTTTTTGAGTAGTTTCTTTGTTCTTTGTGGATTTCTTTGGACGAGCAAAGATCTCAAGAGCACCTTTTTTCCACCTCATGAACCTGGCTTGGTGTTATAGGAGGAGGAGACAGAGATTCTTGGGCTGATGTCAGGCAGCAACAACAGCTTCATATGTCCAATATATTTGTCACTGTGCTTTCCAAACCAGGTGTGGTCTCTGCTGGAAAGACTACAAGGTCACAGATAAAGATGTGAAATTCAAAACCTCAGCTGTACAATGGGTGATAAGGCTTAAGAGAAGGAAAGAATAGATTATCATTGGCAGAAATAAAAACTTGATGTATTTCAAAGTTAAATATTCTTTGAAAAGCTGAAAAATGCAGATGCTGGTTAGCCAAAGTATTTTGCAACCTCATATCAGATTCTCACAGTCTCATGTGAATGCTCGCTCCCTTTCTTCAAATACTAACCTCTGAGAAAAATTTATGTAGAAAATTTATTCATTAAAAATTTGTACTTTTAATATTAATAATAAATTATGCTTGAGAAATTTCTTTTAGTTTTGTTTTAAAATAATAAATACTGCTTGGCCTTTCAGATGAAATGAAGCATTTTGATTTGGCCTGAACAAGTTTCATTGAGTTTTAAAACAGTGATTTCATCTGCCACCAAACTATACACAATTCATGATTGCAAATCAATATGTAATTTTTAAAACCTACCATTTTATGTTTTTTTCACGTGTCTTTTTTAAACCAATAGGTAGTCTCATGCTTCACTTGTAATAAGCTCATTCTGTTCCTTTCAACTGAGATAAATACCAAATGTGTTTGTACTGGAGAAACATAAAAAGAGCAGTGTAGATGGTCAAATCTCAGCATCACTAGGTGTACCGATTAATTACTGTGTGCTCATACCTTACCCTTATGTGAGTAGAAATCTTTAAGTGCGTGGGATACTACTTGAACTTAAACCTATGATATGACTTGCTAAACACACAGGTAAATAAACATAATTTAATACATAGTATTTTAATGACTGATTTCTCTGTCCTTTGAGATGATCTATTTGTTTCTAGGAACGCTAATTCGCTCCAAAGTGATCGCTTTAAACAAGGCATTTCCCTATGGTAAGAGTACTGCATTTCAAAATGATGTTGTTACACTTTTGTAAAGATACAAGGCACTTGATTTTGATTTAGTGTTCATGTCTCATTGGGCTTGCCTTTGGCAGCAAAACCATAAGAATTAGGGAATAATTTAGATTTCATGTGCAAAGATTTTGGAAAGATCTCATGTAAGTTTATTTAAATCTGTCATTGTATGGAATTGATAAATAGAATTTTATATATTTTATGTATTTTAAATTTTAATAGTTTTTATGTATTTTATATAGAATTGCTTTTCTAAGCCTATTTAATGACATGAATTTCCACACATATAGTTTATGAAGGCTTTTTCTTTACATATTCCATCTACGTTTCTATGTGTTAAATACCATGTAATGTGTAAACTATTTCGTGTGTGTGTGAGGCTGTGAAGCTAATTCTTTCTAATTTCTTTAACAAAATACATCCAATGAATTGAAAACCCTCTGAAGTCTATATAGAAGTCTGAAATGCTAGAGACAACTGGGGCTTTTACTTATTTGGAAATTTTATTTAGCTTTTGAAAATGCAGTTTTGAGCTGCTGTAAAGCTGCAAAGAACTATTTGTTATAGAACCTGGGCATTTGTCATTGTCCTAAGGTACCTAACAGTCTTGCAAAGGCATATTAATCAACATTTCTCTATAACGACTGGTGAATGCTGACCCTAAGCTGTCAGTAGGAGTTAGAACATGTGATATTATGAGATGCTCCTCTTCTAAAGCCACTTTTTCTTGTTTCTACCTAGATAAAGACATGTTAAAATGAGGTAGAATATGAATTCTGAGGCAGAAAGGCTAGAAAATAATACAGAGAGTTATATATTTACATATTTTAATAATACAGCACATTTTTACTAGATTATGCTAGAAGCGAAGATTCTAAGAACTGGGCCCCAAATTGCTACACAGCACCCAAGTGTGCAGTCAGAGAGTGACAGAGTATTTAGTGTCCAAAGCAGGACACTGCACCAGTTAGAAAGAAGCCCCCACAGAAAGATACATGCACAGACTCCTTCCCTAGATGCGCGGTTTGCAGTTCATGGGGGACCTGTCTTGCTACTGAAGTCAAAGCCAAGGTTCACAGTTTAACTACTGACAATTTCCTCTTCTCTTTTGTGTTTGTGATTACAAGGACTTCAAAATAATGGAGCAGGGCAATGTGCTCTACCAAGCAGCCAGTTCTCCCCTTGCTGTTCTCTTTTAAAGAAACTGGGTTATTAGCTATTGAGTTTTCACTCTATTTTCTTAAAGTACACCTTTGAGCCATGTCACTTTCGCAAGTGGCAGATCTGTTTAGATGCAATGGATTTTGCAGGTAGACAAGCGACATGGTGCGAAGTGTTAAACTCTGAAACTATGTTGCAATGTTTCTTGAAAGAGTTAATGCGAATTCCAATGAACAGACTGCAGGGAAGTATGCTATAGTTTTGCATCTGTTTCAGATAAAATTATCTTCATATTTTACATCATATATTTAAAAGATAACAGTATGTTTGAAATATAATGTTTTATTCAGTCTGGTTTTGTTGTTGATGTCAAACGGAAAGATGTTGTCAGCCTAAAAAGGCTAATGTGCATTTGAAAATTTATTTAGCATTTTAGGAAATGTTAATAGTTTCACATCTTTCTCACTCCTTTTCTTATGATTTAGATTTTCAGATTAATCTTTCTGGTTTTGTAAGTACAGATACGGTGTGATGTTTTGGAATTTTTCTCCTGCCAGTTTGCAGTGTGTGGTCATCTGTACTTCAACATTTAGAGATTCAGATTGTGTGTACCAATTATGGGGAATACTGTCTGCTTGTCTGGGTCAGACCTGTCTCATGAGAGAGATCAAATCAATATTTTTGTTTAGTTAGAATACTAATGACTGTATGCAAAACTATATAGTGAATTGTTATGCTATGAACCTATTCAGCACTTTACCACGCCTACGGCTGTAGAAGCTTGTAGCCTAACATAGAAGTAAACAGAAGAAAACCCAGTGTAATAGATTCATGAAGTCAGATGTAGAATTTGTGAAGGAAAGTAGATGGAGAATAGAAATTACTGAGAAAATGTTGCTGGGCATACTAAGAAGCCATATAGTAGTTTGTGATCATGACAAATTTGATTGCACCAAAGAATATGACAACCATGAAGAAACACTGAAAAAAGAAGAGAGGCATTTATACTTTATGTATGTTATTTGCAGAAACTAATCAGACGTGAATAACCAAAAACAGGGGGTTAGATGCAGAATTTTCCACTTTGTGTATGCCTTCACAAAATATATCACGACTGACTTACTCTTTAACTAGCCTAGATCTTGTTATTTGAATGCAACAAAACACAGGTTTGGTCATCCGTACAAAGGATGCAAGAGGAAAGCACTGCCTTCTAGAACTAAGTTCCTTCTAGTTTGGTACTCAAAAGTTTCTTGTAGACTGCTCAACTTCATGTTGAATAACACCTTGATTGGTTTTTGTCTAAGTTTGAATGTAGTCGTATTTTCAACTTTGAATAGAAAATATTCAGCAGCTTGCTTTATATTACTTTCAGAACTACATACATAGTCCTAATATGCTTTGTTACTTCTGAAATTTTCAGCAGAGACTGAACTTGTTTAATCCCTTTATAAACTGGTGTGAAGGCTTTGAACTTGTCATCTCTATGTACATGCAGAGGGTTTGCCTGATAAGTTTTCACCTCCTCCTTATGGTGCAGAATTCTGCAAGACTCTTCAAGCAGTCTGTGTGCAGGTGATAATGCAGGGCATGCAGCTTAATGTAAAACAATTGGATGTTTATGTTTTGGCAGTCAAGTACTGTAAGAAATTGAAGAGGCAAAAATGTCTACTATGACATTCCTAAAGGGGAAATGCTTGGTAATGCCTAAAGGTGTCTCTGCCCACTGTCTTCATCCAGGTGAATGAATTTTGGTCCAAGCACTTTGCTCCACTTCTTCCAGATGCTGAACTTGGCTGTATTTTACTTTGATTTATTCACCTTTAAGTATCACATTGCTGGGTGCCTTGCAATAAAGAATTACAAGTCAAGTGTCATTATTGATGCTTTCCAAGTCAGAAAAAAAGTGTGTTAAGTCACTTGTATCCATCATCTGACCTTAAACATCAGGTTAAAGTGAGACTTCCTCTGACTGGTGAGTAAGCCTTGGCTGATTCTGGAGTGATGATGTTTGTGTGACACTTCTCTTCATTCTAGTAACACTACCATATTATTATAGTAATAATGCTTATTTTTGTACTTAGAGTGAAGCTGATAAACATAGAAAAGGCAAAGGTAGAAATTAGTTTCCTTGGCAAATTATTACAACATCCTATCATAGCTATTCATTCTTCTGCAGTATATTGCCCAGAGCAGTTAACTGCTATATCATTTAAATTCAAGAGTATCTTGAACAACATATGTCCATGTCATAGGTAAGCATAAAGTCCCTTGCAAGAAAAGAAAATTGCTTTCCTGAAAAACCGTAGTATGTCTTTGAGCTGCCTTTTAAAAATAGCTAATATGAAAAAAGGCAAGGAGTATATGATAGGCCATTGGAAAGAAAGGTTAGGAATGAGAAATAACTGAGAGGTAGGAAAGTGTTCATATGTTAGGAGGTACTTAGTGGTGGAGTTATTCTGAGACAACTATAATTTTAGTTTGTGGATTAGTCGCATCACCAGAATCGTAAATAATTGCTTATTCCACAGTTGTTTATGTGATTTTAAGTTCCACGCCCAGGTTCTGCTAGGATTTTTTAAGATCAAGTGATAAAACATAGCATTTACACATGGGATAACTTTAAAACCCTCTTATTTTTCCATTGGCAACTCCATATTTAGAAAGTCATCTCATTCTGCACAAAGAATCACATCTTCTTCTGGTTTTCAGTCATGGACAACTTGCCTATTTGCAATCTCGTTGTAAAATACCAGAATTTAAATTTTCAAGGAGTATGGATTTTTCTGCAAAGGCACAATATATAAAAGAAGACGGTATTTTCAATCTCAAAGCATCTCTAGCATTTTTCCACCAACTTTCCTAAAATATTACTCTGAATGTAATTGTTACGGTGCATCTTTTCAAGGGATTTAATATAAATTTTGTACTTGTGAGCCCCTCTGTGCAGAGCTGCCTGTGATCTTTCTCCGGCATGTAGGCTTTGAAAACTGTTGATGGAGGAGATATTAAAAGCTTTTGGAGTTGATAAAACAATACTCCTGTGTTCACAGAACATTAATTACTGTTAAAGTCTTGTTTCAATTCTAGCCTGTTCATTACATAGAGTGACATAAATCTGCACCTCCTTTCTCACATTCTCTGACTTTCTCACATTCAAGAAGCACTTGCCAAGTGACTTTCATCTTCTATTCTTGTCAGTAATGGTTCATACCATAATATTGTTTTGAATACAGCCACAATCTAAGACAAGGTACGTTTAAAATATATTGGTATACTAGGAGAGAATGTAGTGCTTATAATCATTACACATTTAAAGAAAAGTCTGCAGCTTCCGTATTCTACCAAAATTGTTTCTAGTATGGCATATCAGAGTCATAAATATGAATTAAAGCCCAAGTTTAAGCCGGACATAAATTATGCCTGTTCAGCAGAAAATTAGGATTTGGCCAACTTGTCCCTTGTACAGGTCCACTAGCTAGGTGATTCCAGTCTTCTCTTTTCTTATTTCCAGTTAAAATGTTTTGGTGTCAAAAGGATGCTATTAAAAGACAACTACAGGCTAGTTAACTCTGGATGTGCATCAGGGCTTACGTTATGTACCTGTTACAACTTAAAGTGCCACATAAATAGTCCTATTTGTTTTGTTTGGTTCTTTTACAAACAAGAAGATTTATTCCCCAGACTCCTACATTACTACATGCAATGTTTCCAAAGCCATTTAGAGACCCTCAGGCTATTGAGGAATAATAAGGGAAGAACTGCAAAGACTGGCTCTAAAAGTAGAGAAAGTAAATTCTAAAATATTCTTGTACCTTTAATTCTTTTTTTTTTTTTTTTTTTCCCCACATCCTTGTTATGAAAAATCATTCTGGAAAGCATCAGCCTTGCTGTGATGCTTAGGATGGCACAGTCTCTGGATCCCAGTGCCTGTGTGTACATGTGAAAAGTACAGCTGTGCATTTGAATTCCTAGCAGGAAGTTTCATTCTCTTGCAGAAGCATCATCAGATGTTCAAGATCCGGGAGGTAGTTATTTTTGGCAGTAGGTTTTTTTGCTTTGTTAATGTGTTACGGTCCTATGGTGACAGTTGGTGCAAGTTACATTACTGGAGCAAACCTTCAGCTGGAAATGCATTCAGAGATGTTTTTCAGCTATTGATTAGGAGCTGGGTGAATAAAGAATGTTTCTTGAAAGAGGAGGCTATGTTAGAAAACAAAACAGACTGGAAGTTCTGTTTGAATGAGAGAGGGGTAATTTCAAAGGAATTCTGTGTCTTTGAAAGTTAGCTCCCTAAGTCTGTCTTTGTAACTTACATTCTGACTTGCAATGAGGGCAATGCAAGTCTTCATTCTGTCAGAGGAAGATACTGATTTCTCAGACATTATTATGCCTGTAGAGAAATCATAATAATGTTTAACATTTGCATACACGTTCAAAGTGCAAGCTAACCTTGCAACACACTGAAGATATACCACTTCTGTGCCAATATCATTAGCCTATTTGCTTGATGATGAAGCTAAGGTACATTCATGTTGCACTGACTGCAGGTCCCCCAAGACAAATTTGAACTAGTCTGGGTACTACTAAATGCAGTGTTTCCTTGTAGCTCCAGGTAGCCTTATAGCCAGGACTTTTACCCATTCTTTTGGGGAGATTTTTGCATTTTGTGCTGAGCACTGACTGTGCTGTGACACCCACAGGTGGGCAAGGCAAAGTACATTTGCATGAACAGGAGACATTACACTGGAAAAATGCCCAAAAACATGACAAAGAAGGGCTTTGGCCAAGTGAAACCTAAAGCTGCGGGCTGCATCAGATCTTGGATACATGAACAGAATCTATCATCTTCCAAATTCAGAAAATAATTGATAACCAATTACTGGTACACACACTTTAAACTAAGGTAACTTCCTCATCTGAGAATTTATCCCTTTCTATTTAGAATAATTTTATCCTTGAAGTGACAATCACCTGGTCTTGAGCTCCCAGTACATTACTCATTTCTTCAGTATCAGTGCTCTCCAGGGTACCCTGCTTTATCTTTGTTCCTGGTAATTTATCTTAGTCAGTGTGGATACTGCTAAGAGTTAGTAAGGAAACTAAAGACTCGTAGTTCTGCCTCCTTCTTATCTGCCATGCAACTTCTTTGCCTGTCAGAAGTGTAAATATTTCCTGTGGTCCTTTGGTCAGAGGTTGATAGGGTATTTTTCCATTTAGCAAGAGATATGCTGTACCTGTGCCTTCTTTTTTCTTCACACCTGCCATACGTTTTCAACCTGCAAGCATAATCCAATCAAAAATAGCTTCAGCTCTCTTCTTGGCTGTACATATTGGTACAGTCCCAAAAAACTTAAACACAGAAATAAACTGACCTGCTGTTTTTATTTCCAGGAAGAGCTCCCTAGCTCGTTTGCTCCCACATGCATATCTCACCCCTGTTTTAAAAGTATGTTTTGTTTAAAGGCCTTATAAATAATTTTCCACTGAGACAAAGTCACAAACATAATTACATCCCAAACATTCTTAATTGTTCAGGCACTTTCTCAAAACAGCCAAAAAGTTTGCATTCTCAGAAGACACAGGGAATAAAGGGGACCCATACATTATACAGGCTAGACATCACAGTGTTCAAAAGGTTTTTTAAATATTACTTGGACAAGCATAACACAAATGTGCTGCCAGACTGTTGCTGAAATCTTTACGCTAAGTACCAAAAATTTTTTAACTCATTACAGGACTAAAACATTCGGATTTTGCCATTTCTGCAATTTCTTCTTTAACATGCTGAAACTCAGGATTTCAAATCTTTTTGATTGCACACTCCATCTTTGTCCTGCTGATAGATGAAATGAGTCATCTTCAGTAATAAAGATTATCAGCTGTAACAGATTGCCATTTTATCTCTACGACTTTTCAGTTAAATTCTCAGTGTGTTACCCAAGACGGTGGTAACTGTGCTTCTAGTCCAAATGACAGATGTGCAAAAATTTGATTCCCTGGAAATGTAAAACTCACTTAGTGTTTGAGATAGCTTTGACCGTCTGCATATTTACCTGTCCTGACCTTGAAAATCATACTTACTCGATTATTTCAGTTTGCATAAGCAGGCTGTGAAACTAGACAAGGAGGACTATGTAGTAGGAAGTATGGACTGATGGAAAGATAGGGAAAAAACTTAGTATCAGAATTGTGAAAAGTGAAATAATTAGACAGCATAAGGCAGCTAAAAGGAATTGTCTGTACCAGAAGGCTCATTAACCAGTATACTCTGGAAGGTGCAGTAAAGAGAAATAGGAAATAAGAAATAAACCGTTTCACTATCTAGTCAGAGAAATGCAGCAAAATGTGATTTTGATGTGGAGGAAGAATAAAAAGAATAAGTGAGGTCAATACTTCACAACGGCAATGGTAATAACTTGCCAATGAACTGTGACAAAAGATTTATTTTTAATAAATTGGAAATGCATGAAGCCTTTCTACTTAATGAAGCCCTTTCTACATAACACAGCAAATATTCCTGATACCATGGTGTTAATCATATATGATTTTTAGGTTAGTACAGTGAAAATTATTACTGAAGAAGTACAGGATTTGAAATTACGATCTAAATAATATAGTGTCTTGATAACCAGCTATGAAACCAAATACAAGGGCTTATACCTAGCTTCAACATGACTATGGTATGTTCTCAGAGCTCGTCTAAAGCTGACATATGCTGATATGAAGTTATATGTCCCTAGATGCATTTTTGCATCAATATATGAACAGTTGACCAGTAATACTGTCATAGGAGAATATGACTCACAGAATGAGACAGAGTTCTGCTCTAGATATTACATGAATATATTACATATTATTGTTAATGTAAACACTATCTCAGTACTCAGGATTTTAAAAAATTAATTCAATTTGGGAACTTCTCACACTTATTAATTTCATTTAGATTTCAATGAATATTTTTGAGTAGAATATGGATATTAATCCATTTATTAACATGTATGCAGGTCATTCTGTTCCTGAGACACTGGAGTTAGTGTCTGGGTGAGCAGTAGAGCAGCAAGAATTTTGGGTATTAACAGGAAGATCCAAAAGATCCATGCAAGTTCATTTTTTCCACCTAGATTGTTAGGGTATGCCTGTAAAGATAGCTAAAACTTACCTAGGAATATTTTTCCTACAAGCACATCAGTTTTTTCGTCTTGCTGAGAAATTTTTCTGCCATTAAATAACTCTTCAGAGCCACCTTCCATTTAAGCTCAATCCTCAGATCAAACTGGGATATGGCACATTCCCTCTCTTCTTTTTCTGGCAGCAAGTACACATTAAACAAAAAAATGAAAGAGAGACTTATTTCAAGTTTCAGTTATAAATCATTGAGAAAAGAAAATTCTAAAAGCATACAATCCCCATCTACAAATAAGAAACAGTGCCATAAGTAACACAAAGAAATATAAGAGAAAGAAAATTTGTGAGTATATAGTTAAATTAAAAAAAGATTTGAAAAAAATTTTGTGAAACTTTAACTTTCTACGTAAATTTTGCAAAAGGTGGTTGTGTTTTGCTTTGTTTTGTTTTGTTTGTTTTAAGGGACAGAAAGCATGCACAATATTTAGATAGAAAACTTAGAATCAAGAAAAAAGTCTCTATTTTCATTTGTGATAGCTGGAAATATTAGTTTTTACATTGAGGGGAAAAGAAAATTAAAAATTTATTGTTTCAAAAGACTCCCAAATTTACATTTCAGCATCTAAAATTACATTAACTTATTATGTAGCAGTTTTAAGGAGTGCTGGAGGGGAAAAAATCCTAGTTACTGAAAAAATAACCCTTGCAGTTTACACAACAGCTCCTTCCTCATATGGTACATAGCTTACACAGCTTTCACAGCACAATGACACAGAACGATAACTATGTAAACTAGTAAATCCTAGACGCATTTTGACATCAGCTTCACAGACTGTGGTTTGCTGAGGAAGACAATAAAGTTCAACTTGACCCTTCAATCGCTAATACAATATTATAGTTGAGTCTTTCCAGATGCAAGATTTCTTTGTAGAATATCATTTAGCAAATGTGCAAGGAAAAAATTAAACATATATGGACATATTATGACAAACAGGTTTTTCAAATATATATCTTAAGAATTTATCATTTATGGAGGAGTTTGGTCTTTTATCACTTTAAATGCAAACTGGAAAAGCAGCAGATTGAAAACTATTGCAGTTCCAAATAATTAGACATGGAAAGGCATGAACCAGACTAATTACTTGCATCAGAAACAGAGATAACATTAGAAAGAAACCTTTAATTTTAAAGAAAACAATTAAAGGAAATACTGCTGCTCATATTTGTAATAATAAGTATGTCTCCTATATGCAACAATGAAAAGGCTATATGTTACAAAGGTGGAACATGGAGATAGTGCAAAATTGGCAAATCAAAATAGAGAAAAATTCTAGCATACTTGCACCATGAAAGATTTTTAACCTACAACAAATACTAGGGTACAATTGTATGGATTTTTCATTACTTAAGCACTTCTGAGAGCTATAAATTGCACACCTATAAATGGCTATATGATACAGCCCTTTTATACCAAAAATTGATATAAAATGTGTTTGAATCCAGTCCAGGAAAACAGACTGTTTTCTTGTAGTACTCAGCTTGGAATGGTACTAGATTTCCTCAAAGGAAACAAACAAATAAAATCATATATGAAAGAATTTAATTTGAAGAACAGAGCTCTTCTTGTAGTTGAGCTTGATCACAAGGGGTGATAAAAATGCCTTGTAAGATATAACTATATCCTATAAACGGAAGAGGAATATGTGTTCTAAAAATCAACAAAATAAACACTTTAAGAAAGCACAGACAGAAGTGACTCATGCAGATTCATATAGGGGGATGTAACCTAAAAGTAGCCAACTGACTGGAATTTTCTAGTTTAAATGAAAAAAAAGAAAAAAAGCAAAAGAGGAAGCTATAAAACTGAACATAAAGGAGGTATTGGAAAAATTAGCTCAAAATTAAGAGCAAAAAGAGGATTTAGGGGAGAGGATCAAAAGCATAAATTGGGGAAAAACAAACAACAAAACAAAACAAAACAATCTTTCTCTTTACCAGGCTTCTGTTTCTTTGTCTCCCTTAACTTTTATCTTTGTATAAACCTCTTCTTTTTTTTTTCATCATCTTGAATAACTTTGAGTCCACCATGTTTCTACCTCCCCTCCCATCAATGTTTCAAAGCATTAAAATATATTTCACTCAAATATAAACTGGAACAGAAACCCTCCATCTCTCCTGAAGAAGAGCTGAGGGAAGGACAAAGCCTGAGTATTTCATCGTTCTACATAGGCTTTATTTAGTCTTCCACCAATATAAGAATGACCATCTCTTTATTATTAAAATGCCTTGAGACTTCTACCTTGTAGGACTAATGAGTAGGAATCATCAGTTAGAATTAGTTCCAAAAAGAAACGTGAGCTCTGAGTGTCGCATTTTTTTTGTCAAATTGTATCTTAAGCTCCAAGCAAAGAGCTTGAAAATCTTTATCCAGCTGCTGAATTCCAGCATCATTAAATCCATATTTGACCTTAAAGTGGAAGCACACACATTTCCACTTCTTGATATGCCTGGAATAACTATATTTTCGTCTGTACAGAGTGAAACGTCATCCAAGGCAAGCACCCTTCACTGAGCCCAGCCTGGTATTGATGCTTTGGTGGGCAGACCTCAACCAGCATACAGACACCTACCCAGCTTTTCCTCATTCACCTCTCACAGAAGACAGGGAGAAAAATAGAATGAAGGTGAAAGTGTTATAGATCAAGAGAATGACATCTGAGTAGGAGCAACCCATGGCACAACTACAGGTTGGGCAGAGAAGAGATTCAGAGCATTCAGAGAAGAGATTCAGAGATTCTCCCTGTGGAGAAGGGCTTGGGGGTGTTGGTTGATGAGAAACTTAACATGAGCTGTCAGTGTGTCCTTGCAGCCCAGAAAGCAAACTGTATCCTGGGCTGCGTCAAAAGGATTGTGACCAGCAGCGAGAAGGAGGTGATCCTGCCCCTCTACCCTGCTCTTGTGAGACCTCACTTGGAGTATTGCGCGCAGTTCTGGTGTCCTCAACATAAAAAGGACATGGAAGTGCTGGAACAAGTCCAGAGTAGGGCCACGAGGATGATCA